>WOGP01000241.1:278-27883 GCA_015342065.1 Leptinotarsa undecemlineata
ATTCATACTCTTAGCGATAAGTACTGTTTTGAATTTGGCTTTAATACATCATAAGACACATCCACCGCGGTTCACACTGGAGATACTGTAGTTTTTGTTATTTCGAACTACCAGGTAGCGTGAATCACTCAGTTTGTTTTAAAAAAAAACTATCATTCAGCCATGTTTCTGATATACATATCACATCCCAGTTATTAAAAAGTATGCTATGAAAAAATTCTTTATCCTTCGTGCGGAGGCCTCTCACGTTCTGGTAGTAAACTGATATATTTTCAGTTTTCAGTTTTCGGCACCTAAAAATTCACTCTCCTCGTTGCTGGTGGCGGGTTTCACGTTACCTTCCGTGGTCGAATTTCTCCTTGGCCGAAAATTGAACCGTCTAATTTCGACTCTAGGCGGCCAATATGATTCATCAATAATTTTTTCGAGTAAGTGAAAGAGGGCACCAACTTTGAACACTGTGTAATTGGAGTTTTTTCCCAACACCATACCGTTGATCGTCCTCTTGTAGATAATCACTTCGGGACCGAAACACGTGTCGAGGTGTTAAAATAACGGTTTCGTGTTGGGAAAAAATTCCAGTAATATTGATAAAATCGTTGATGAATATCACTCATAATATATACATTTTTGAATATGAGAAGCTACAAGCTTCTTTAAAGCGAAAGTCCGAAGGGTATGTTGGAAAAAAATCAAAAATACTTTCACCTGAATAAATAGAAACGTTTATCAACGAAGCATCCGGTGAAAAATTTTTATATATAAAGGTAAGTACCTACCTAACATTGCATTTTTCAAAATTATGTATGTTTACATTTTCCATTCGACTCATGCATTATATATTTCATTGATTTCGAGGAAACTTGGTAAGGTAAGCGGGTTAAGGCGGGTTCGAAGCTGCCTGGGTCATCCTACTTTTCATTTATTTTGCTTTCTTTTTCTTTCCTTTATTTCCTATTATTGTTTTATTTCAATTAATTATTTTTGGTTTAGGTAGCAATGATTTTTGGAATAATAGGATCGTATCAAAGACCCAAAATGTAAAATGTAAAACAGATATGAATGACATCTCAATTGTTAATATGGCATAAACTGAAACAAAAGTACAACGAATATTCACAATAACTGGCAAATACTATGAAATTAGTCAAAAGTATATGATCGTACGGCCGAAATTTCACCTCATCCCATCTTTTTTCATTAATTATTTCAATGGAAAATGCATGATGCAAAATATTGTTGTAAATAAATTTGTTAATTTAGAAAATAAAATACCAACATGCAAATCTGCCTGATACGAATTTATATATAGGGCATTGTTTTCGAAGGACGTTACTGCATTGAAACGTCATGGTGGCTGGAAACTCAATTCAGTGGCGAAAAGCTACAATGAAAATTCGGATCTGAATGAAATCGGCATGCTCAATACGATACTGTACTCTATTGAGATTAGCAATAATGAAATAAATGTGAAGATTTCTTCCACTTTCAGATCAGTGGGACCTGGAATAAACTTTTCTAACTGCACAATAAATAATCCTAATATTTTCAAGAAATCGAATTGATTACAATTATTATGTTCAATATAAATATAAAAAAATAAAGTTTTCCTATATCCATGATAATACACGAGGTAATCCCATTAATTGATATTTAGTAGAATTTTGCGAATAATAACTGTTACTGTGTTCAATACAAATATAAATATAATATTTATAGTTCTTCATTATTTATCGGGTGTGGACAAAATAGCGTATGCAACTCCCATGTAATAGTTATTAATACATTCACATAAACCATACGCTCATGTATTAATAACCATCATTACATGATCGCTGCATAATATACTATTGTGAATTTTCAAATTTTCAGACGTAATAATATCAAGATGGGCAACATCAACATAATTCAATCGATATTGATGTATCTACTTATGAAGGTTTAAAATATTCGTTTCATTTTTTTCAGTTTACCATTCAAGTCGCGTACTTATTATCCAGTGATCGACGTAATTGTGATACTTATACGATATCTACATGTACTGTGGTTTGTATGGATGAATTATGAAAAAAAAACATCACATCACCACGTACTAGTGTTTAGTACACTAAAGGTTTCCGTCAAAATCAATATGTCATACCGTTATTCTAATTGATTTAAATCAATTTTCAATTTTCATCAATGTTCTGGAATATCCCGGGACATTTCACGTTACTATGAAATATTCCAGAACAATATAAAATGATGTGGAAGGTTTTGGAACATTTTTCACAATTCGAAGGCTTTTTGTATAGGTGGGGATACCCATTGGTCAACGAATACAGCCAATTTTCTCAGAAACTTCATGAAGTTTTACCTATTGTGGTTATTTGAATTCAGAAACCTCTTGAAGTAGAAATATATTCATTTATATTGTTAAAAAAATATGTAAAATATTTATATGAAAAATTCAAATCTATATGAAGAACATGTGTTCAATCAGAAAATAATTACATGCGGCATTTGCGATGACTGTAAGTAGGGATTTATTTGCCAACTCTTTTCTTCAGGAAATATAATGGCATTCATTCCCTACTGTTGAACTTGTAATTCCACTGAGTTGAAAAGTGTTTTCAGAGTTATCTTGCTGTAGATAAAACCAGCAGTTGGTAATTCGACTTGCACCAAATGTGTTCATTGTAAATAATAAAAATGATAATAATAACTTTATTCACAATATATACAGATTGAAGTAAAATTAAAACAAAATATGTGAAAGAAGTAGTTTGGCGATAAGAGCAGAGCTCCTGTTTCGCAAGAAGTTATAAAGAATATGTAAGTACATAAATATTTGTATAAAAGTAAGTACGGCCTTCATGGAGTAGAAACTACAAAACATTTCATTAAATTTTTGAATTTGGTGTTATAGTTAAGCAAATTACATTTCGGATTGTGGTAAAATGGGCCGTTTAAATATTAGACAAACAAAAAGGAAGAAAAATGAATAAAACCTTACACGTTCTATAAGAATAAAATATTAATGTACAAATATAAAATCTCAGGCAATATGGATAAAATTATGCTACTTACAATACAGTATGATACAACTTTGGAATAAATTTGACTAAGACTAACATTTTTTTAAAATCTTTTTCGAAAATGTGTTTTATTTGATTTTTGAGTATTGGTTTGGAATAAGAATTTTTTATTTTGTGAGGTACGGGGTTAAACAATTTAGTTGCCATGAAAGAATATGCTTTTTGTGAAATTGACTTTTTAATAGTAGGATAGGTTAGTTGGTCGCGATGTCGTGTGTTATAGTCGTAGTTTCGTGATGATGCTTTATTTTAACTGAAATGATACTTTACGTTTGTACAATAGTATTATAATTGTCTCATATTGGTCACAATCCGATTACTAGTTTCTGAGAAATACGTGGATAAACATACATTCATACACATATACAAGTGTAATATTTTTCTACTTTTGGAATCCCTAATCAGTTATGAAAATACTTCAGAATTACTCACGAGTTGAAAAAAAAAGTAACTTATCCGCAAAATTATGATAGTAGATACTGTCTACAAATTTTGATAAAGGAATACAAGGGTGCAGTGTTCAGATAGAGAGAAAAAAAACCGAGAAGAGAGAAAAAAGAGAAAGTGAAGAAATAAGAGAAAAACAAATTGGTTCAGTTTTTCATTACGTCGGTATATATTTGTGTGAACAGCGTAATCAACGATTTTGATGAAAATCATATGGTGAAACATTTGAATATCAGTGTCAATAATCAATTTTTTCGTCTTTAAACGACAGCTATGTTTATTAAAATGAATATATGTCACTCAGCAAAAATAGAATTGAACTAGGTAGGAAAATTAAACTCACGTTATAATCAATTAGCTGGTTTAGTGATCTATTTACGACCAGTTCTATGTATAATTCATTAAAAAATATAACTGTCTATCCAGTGAATTTAGGCACTATTCAATCTTCAGTTTCAAGAAGAAATTAAAAATCCATTTTAATCAACTTGATTTTTTTGGCTGTTTTTTTACTGGTTAATGATTATTGATTTCTTTATAATATACCTTTTAGTCGAATGTTTTTTCTTCCCTATTCAATCAGTCGTTTTCATTCACTCTGATGTATTATATAGCAATATCCTTCAGAGCTAACTTGTAATTCGTAATCATTTACTTACTTAATTTTTTTTTCTATTTTTATTATACCTTAAATTATTTTTAATCCAAGTTGAAAGGTTAAGTTGTGAAACAGCGTAAGCTGAACTTCGCATTTCATCGGCAATCTTGTAACTCATGTACGATAAATCAAGACAATTTATCATTATTATTTTCTCCATGAAGGGTTAAATGGGTAACAGTACCAATTTTTCTTTCAAAAATAAGTTTTCTTGACAACGTTTCGGCTCAAAAAACAGTTTCTTCGTGTTGAAAATTTACTTAACTATTTTAAAATAATTAGACATATTAAATTCATAATAAAAGGAAAAACTATCTGCAATCCCAGAAGGTACATAATATTAACTATATAGATTTGTACAAATTTCTATAAAAATGATTTGCACAAATGATTATTAAATTACTAAATACTTCAATCAGGGCACACGTTCAGTGCTTGGCTGGGTTTCTGGAAGACACACGAAAAGTAATGCGATACATTGAGGGTATCACACGCAGTGCTATTACAAGATCTAATTACTAAAAACAAGAAAGTTCGTACCAAAAATTCCAAAGCTTCGTTTGTTGCCAATATAACAACATCGAAACTCTTTGTACCTCGCCATGCCTTTGAGAATCTTTCGTAAGAATCGACAATGAACCTATTCCTACCTCCTCCAATTATCTCGTCGTCGTATCAACATTCGGTCCGTTTTTCCTCGAACAAGAGCAACAAAACACAACACGAAGAGTCACAATTCTCGAAATTAATTTCACGAATACTACATAACAAGAAGAGGAGACAGAACACATTTAATTCTTTCGCCCCGGAGGGCTTTTGACACTTCCCGACATTGTTTTCGAGACGGCATTATTTACTCTTCCAAGAAATGTCTGAAATAATACGGTTTCCGGTGCCGTTGTTGATTTCATGTCAAGTTCCAAGGTAGAGAGATTGAGAAACAGACATTTCGATATTTTTACGCTGCCGGGATATCAACACCGAACCGTCAAGGGAACGAGTACCGTAATGGAATTCTTCTTTATCGAAAACTGATTAAGATCCGGGAAAATAACTGAAAAGAAAGCCACGAAAACAGGATATTGAGTTATTCTTTTTCATTCGAACGAACACGGTAAACAATGTATTTGGAACATATCGATATGATGTAAATAGATAGAAGTAATTCTCCACAATTACGATCGTGATGAGATGATCTGAATGATTAATAAAATATGTATTTATGATCGTTATCTAAACTGAATACGGCCAGACGCAGTTCCAAACTACGACGGTCTTCAAACTCGAATAAAGATATCACTAAACACAGCCAGTTTTCCGGTCGGAATATTTGAGTATCAATTAAATAATAAATTTTCTAGGTATAGAACGAAATTATTTTTTTTCTGTGGAAAATAGAGATTTCACAGACTTTTTTGGATGTGAAAAATTAAGTTCTTCATTACAATTTTTTTATTTTGCAGATTGTGGAAAGTGAAGAAATCCAAAAAAAGATCGATAAGTATTTTCAAGAAAACCGCAGATATACCATGTTATCATATGATATAAACCGTATTCGGGTTTGCTATTTGAAAGGTTTTCGAACCGTCAAATGTAATCGCGCAGTTGAGACTGAGAAAAGTTTTGCGGAACTCTATTCTAATAATGAGCTGGGTAGGTAACTATTTTGAACCGTCATAAATTCGTTTGGAGTGCAAACACCTACTACTTTACACTACGGTGTCAATCCCAAAATATAAGAACTGTGTTATAAAAATCGATGACACAGGATGAGTATTTGAATATTATCCATTTGTGCCCATGTCATTCGCCAAAATACAGAACCTTTGCCAGCGGCACCTCCGCCAATTTTCGGGGTGTTACCCAAGCCTAACACTAAATTTTACTAATAATTATAAATAATTACTAAAACAAAACTGAATTGACTAAATTCAGCGTTATTTCAGAAAAGCTGACTACCCTAAAACATAACCGAAACGAAACTGAAAAAATTCAACCATATAAGTTTCATAATAGAACTTGGGTTGGTATTGTATGTACCCATAAATATATGCAAATATGATGAAGCTATTTTTAGTATTTGATCGCTAACCTCTGGATTTTATAGTCGGATTTGAAAAATAGCCATAGCACTATAAAAACAGATCACAATAAAGCATTTCGTTTAAAAGAAAAATGTAAATTGATTTTTGACTACTATTTTTACGCCGTCATAAAAAAAATTGGCTTATATATCATGCTATTTGAACTCATAGATTACTAAAATCAAAACTATCCAATGTTGGCAGCCTGTGACTTGAAATGAGAATGGGTTGAACAATAATTGAAATGCAAATTATTAATAAATAATAAACAGTGTATTCTCTGAATATATATCAATGTTATATAAAAAAAAATATGAAAAATGAGAATTAAAATTTCCTGTTTTTATATCACTTTTATTTGTAACAGACGATACTGCAATTTCGTTCACCAAGGACATTTTCAAACGAATACAATAAACTGAAATAATTAATAACGTACACCCCTGTTTACCTATACAACTACATTAGATGATGACAAAAGGTCCTTAATGTGTGTACGTCAATCTGAAAATCGGCGAGTATACCAGGTCAATTTGGTCATTAAGTCATGAATTTCCAAGAATTCCACATTGTCCCAGGTAAACAAAATTCAGTGAATAAACATGAGCATGGCGTATGTAACCTACTAAAGGACCAAACTGACCTGGTTTACTCGCTGATTTTCACAGGTAAATGAAATTCAGGTAATAAGTCATTAAGGACAGTCTGTTATTGTCTAAAGTTGTATAGATATATAAGGGTGTACATTGTTAATTATTTCAGTTCATTGTATTTGTTCAAAAATGTCCTTGTAGGAAACTCAAGTAAGATTAGTTACAAATAAAACTGGTATGAAAACAGAAATATTTTATTCAAATTTTTCATGATGATTTCAACATTCATTTAATTTTTCTTCAATTTGTACTTGAATGGATTTCGAATCTGTCATCACTTATTTTGACAATGGAAATCTGAACTAAAAGTCACTTTCGAACATATTATCAACATTATTCAAAATATATTCGGAGTGTCTGGCATTTGGCTTCACATATCAGCTCGCCAGTTTATGAAAACTCATTAATATAGTTTTTGTATGATTTTCACTATAAAAAATGTTACAAAAACAGCGATACGTGTTTCGCTACACAATAGTTTTATCTAACAGACATTTTAAAACGTATACAATATTGTATTGTACGAATACAAGTTCATTGTATTCGTCTGAAAATGTCCGTATAGGACGAAACTGCAATAACGTTAGTTACGAATAAAAGTGGTAACGTAGGAAGTTCTATTTCACATTTCTCATGATGATCTCCTACCATGTAGTACGGCTACATCTATCAATCAAATTCTTTTCTACATCATAATTCAAAAGTATTCCACCAAGCACTCCTTTCCAGCGAGATTTACTGTACAAAGTCAACTAATTGGCGACCGGTTCATCACAAAAGTTGATTTCCATTGTTCGTTCCCAAAATTTACTCCTTTCCGCAAAGTGCTACACCGAAAACAAAGAAAATATTTACCGACAGGTAAATATTTTCACCCAGGAAGATAAAGCGTGGAAGTAACTTTCATATTCAACGAAAATGAACTTCAAAGTGAATTTCGCTAAAATAATGTAGTAAAATGAATACAGAGTGAAATTGAGTGAGTATTTAATGAATTTATCGATTTCTTGGATGTTGAAGTGCAGCATGTGAATCAGAAAAATCCATGGATTGAAAGAATCAGTGTTTTGAACGGTATATGCATGATTTGCAAGTTTTTCGCTATTTGGTTTGTCGAAAATTCATGTTGAAAATGGGGAATTTGAACTTTTTTACAGCTGCTTGTTCATAGTTTCTTATTCTTTGAAATGAAATCAAATGATTCGCAAAGAGAAACAAACAAAGCAGATGGTTCGATAGCAACAATAGCTAAAAACCATAATGCCGGGATATTATTTATCGAAAGTGTAATTATTGGGAAGCAGCTCAGAATCAACCAGCTTTTGGTTGTGTTGAAGTACCCATCATCGTACTTGAAAAATGCAATGAACTTGCTCCAACATTCGGAAGGCTTCTTCTGGAAAGACCGATATATTGCCATTTCTGTTCAAATGCCTAAAAATCAGCTGCCAACATATATTTTCGAAAAATATAAACGTTTTTCGTCTCGATAAAAATCCGGAAAAATGTATACAGCTCCCCAAATACCAGCTCACCAGAGGTTACATTCCGAGGATGTTCAGAGAGGCCATAGAACTAGATAAACCTTAGAATAATTTCTACCTTAAGGAACTACAACAAGACATGGATACCGGCACTTTATAACACGAACAATTTCCCACTAATTAAAGAACCAGGTCGTACCAGGTACAAGATCAGTCGTCCGACACTTAGTCACAAGTACAAACGCAACATAAACATTTTCAGTTTGCGTATCGCAGTAAGATAGATCACTTCGGTCATTACGGCATTGCTTTCGATATTTGCCGCAGTAGCAGACGAAACGTCAGGTATGACAACCTGCAGACCACAACTAATAAATCTTGAATCTCGCAAACCAATAGCCTGTGAATTGAACTACGTAGACCTGAAGAAATCAATGTGTATTTTTTAAACGTGTCTGGACATTCAATAGTGAATAATTAACACCTTTTCATTCTACAATAATAATAAATTGCACGTTCTTATGAAATTTCCTTCGTCGATTTATGTGATGATGATATTTTGACTACTATCAAAGAAATAAAAATTAATGCTTTACGTAGTGGCAATATGAATATCAAGATGATTTTTTAGTGATACCACTCTGTACTGATGAAGTTAAACGTATTTTCAACGACTCCTTCAGACAGATGTTTGGAAGGTTGTTGATATAATTCCAATTCCGAAAAAACATGCACCTATCACGTTCAGTGACCTACGCCCTATCAGCATTCTGCCCTCACTCTCTAAAATATTCGATAAAAACGATTCCCGTCAAGTAAGGACTTTTCTTGAAGAAAATCGAAAACTCCCGTACGAGCAGTCTAGGTTCCGCAAAAAAAATACGGAACACAGACTACCCTCTTGAAAGTAATCCACGATCTTGCAAGATTCAGAGATCCATCATAAGTTACCATTTAAGTATTGTTTGCTCAAAGTGAAGCTTTCGATTTAGTTAATTTCGATATACTCATCAGCAAGCTCAAGTTCATAGGATTCCATGACATTTCTCTTAATGGATGACCAGCTATCTCACAGGCCGATCACAGATGGTCAAACTGGATGATTACTCATGGTCATCCCCAACAGAAACAATCTCAGGTGTATCGCAGGGAACTATTCTAGGACCATTGATGTTTTCAGTATTTATTTTTTATTAACCCCACTTTCATATCAAATTGTCAAGTACATCTATACGCAGATGATATACAGTTATATTTGTCTTTTCATAAAACGGATACAGTAAGTTGCGTAGCCAATATAAACACAGATTTTCACAAAACATTCCTATACTCGGAGAATCATGGACTGAAAATCAATCCAAATAAAATTTTGGCCTTACGCATAGAGTATCAAAGACAAATAGACAAAGTATCATTCTTTAAACTCAAATCGCTATATAAATTCAAGTATCAGTTATCAGAAGATATGAAACTCAGGTTAGTTAAAAATCTTATTTACCACCATATCGAGTATTGTTGTTCGGTGTATTACAATTCAAGTAATAACCTGAGCCTGTCTCAAGTTAAACAATGTCAATATTGAATAGTTCAACTTACAGTAATTCAAGTTATCACTTTTATCGCGCATTCCGAGAAGCCTTCAGTTTTTGTTCTGAAAAAACGAATGTGAAAGTAATCGGATATGATGACAATGGCATTCCGCTACCGGAGTGTCAAATTGGATACTAATATCTCTTGGTAGAATCACGTTAATGGAATAGTAGTCAGATTTTCAGGAAATTGGAAAATTATTCCGAAACACCTCAGCAACTTTTGGTGCTTCATGATACTAGAATCAAGTCATCCTGAATAAGCCAAGGCCATATATTTCTACGTAAAACTCAACTGTTTTGTGAGAAACAAATATAATACTAGTTTGTTTTTATCGAATTACAAACTAGAAGGTCAAGCTGAACATACAATTTCATTATCTGAAATGTTCAAACTGAGCACTATGAATCAATAATGAAAATAGCAGAAATAAGAACAGTATTCGAAATTAGAAACTTCTTTTTCAATTTTCTATCGACTCTTTCCAACAAAGTAATCTGGAACTTTTCGACGTTCTCTATTATTTTTCTCTTTCTCGCTTCTATAAAACAAAGGTGCTACTTTACATTGTTCTACGTCTTACATTCATATTTTTGAAGTAAAACTTCATGGGGAGGAAGCTGGGAGTAGGCGAGACGGAAGCGTTACGAAAAGTGTTATCGGGCGAGGCGAACGAAAGTTGAGAGGGAGGTATAAGTTACAAGATATAAAGAGAGAAAGTTACGTTTCGTATATTACTGTAGGAGCAAGAGAGAGATATGCGAGCACACATTTACGGTCGAGTTGCCACTGAATTGAGCAGGAGAGTTCGATGGTAATTTAGCGTCAGAAGATAAATTAGAATTACAAATGAATAATAACCGAAATGAGTCCACGGCAAAACATGGAACAATCGATATCTTTATAATTTTCATTCGAAAACATGTGTATCTCATTTCTCATACTGAAGCATATTTTCGGTCTTACAATCAACCACAGTAATTACAGTATCCGATAATGAAAATGATAAATAGAAATGAAAAATCTATTCATACGCTTTTTTTGGTTCGTTTCACCTTAAAAACCTCATCTGTAACTTAGTCTTCCCTCCTCTTCGCTTCATATTTTTTTCTATCGAATCCTACATCTGTAAAATCATCCCAAAAGAACATTTGATTGAAAATAAATTCCTGGAACTTAAAAAAAACCTCTGAAATAATAAACAGACCTACCGCGACTATTCCTCCACATCGTTCAACAAACAATAGAGAAAAAAATTCGGGCTATTGCCCGTACCTCAAACTTTTGGACGCCCAACTTGGAAGAGAACAATCGAGCAGAAACATTTAAGGACTGAAATTGATGCTGGAATTCTGTTTGCGTATCTCGTCGTCGTCACTCGAGTCAAACTTCTATACAACGAGGGGATTGACAAACTTTTTTCTTCTCTCACCTCCTAGGAGTTCTTCTAACTTGGAGTTGGTTACAGATATACGAGTCGGTTAATGAAACAATTGACTAAGTATTCTGCGTTGCTTAATTTAATTTCAACGAGTGATTGCCTTCTGGTGTACAAAGAGGATCGCTTTAATTGGTTTTGTGTTTAGAAGAGTCTTTTTTCAAAGGAGTTTCTTATCTGCACCGTTCAGAAACGAAATCCTGGGTATACGGTGTAGAAATCTGCTGGCAATGAATGATAGCAAATATATCAAACATTTGTTTAGTGTTTGTTTTTTCGTGATTGAAGCCATTGGCGTTTCCAAGTCAGGCAGTTGTGAGAAGAGATATAGAAGAAGACACGAGAGGTGGAACAAATAAGCAAGAAAGTCAATGAGGGAAGAAGAAAGCAAAAGGAAGAGACAGGATATGGCAAAGAAAAGAATGTCAAAAGCAAAAGTGAAGCACAAGAGAGGAAAATACAGCGAAAGTACCATAAAAAATGACATAGACGGGAACATTATACGTTTTCATACTTGAAACATAAACTCAATCAAAACTCTGATAATGAATATTTCTAAATAATTTGTCTCAAAAAATGTGAGTTATATTCGAAGAAATGCAATTTTCAACCAATCATCGGCCATTTCCTATATACTGCCTGAAATAAACATTGTTGGCAAAGTCGGATTTTGTATCCGCCTAATTTTGTCTAACAAAATATGCTTGTACTAAAAAGATGCATCAATGCTCTGAAACCTGAATCAAAAGAATTTAACTGTTGTTGTTTCCAATTGTTAATTTACAGACCCAACCGCCCGTAATATGTGTACAGTTTACCTGCAAAAAAGCATAATTTATTTTCTTGTGAAATTAAAGTATGTAACATGACCTTACGTCATACAAAAATCCGTTCATATGATGTGAAGTTATAATTTGACTTCTGTACCACGATATGCACCTGATTACAAGTGAGTTTTTGCCCAACAACAATACTGCAACGATGCCTTGGCCTCCATATTCGCCAGACATGCCTCCGGGTGCCTTTTTCTTATTTCAACAAGTAAAGAAAACCTTAAAGAACCGTCGTTTTACAATCATAGATGACGCTGAAAGCGGATCGCCGAAAGCTGAAGAATATCCCAAGAATAATGTAGACAAATGAATATACAAAAATTCTCACTTGACTGCTGGAACGCACGCCAAGAATATATTCGTGTTTATGGTGTGAGGGAGTGCTGTTACCATCGATTTCATTTTGCGTCAATGGTTAAAATTGTAATTGATTCAGAGTGTGACTATTCCCATACAAACTAACAGGGTAATAGTCAGAGGACAGGACAGGAATAGAATTCAGTTATTATTGTTACCTCAATGAAATTTGCAGAACACAGGGAATATAGCTTTCCCTTTCGATAAAAATATTCAGTTATGGATTCAGATGAGCTCCGTCACTTCGGAGATCCCTTCCTGTACTTAAAATTCTCAGATTTTCGCAAAAATCCGTCCATATGGAAAATACACGACAAAGTGAATTCGTATGAGAGAAGACGAGAAAGGCCAAAACTTATCAACAACCATGCCTGCGAAGATGGCGCATCTATATGCAAAGTTATTCTTAGATTCTTTTCTATTACCATATCGCATTTTCGTTTTGTTCCTATTTTGGTTTACGGTGTGCCGTGGAGAGTGTTTTTATATTAGCGTCCCGGATATCCGAAAATACAAGTCAGTCCAGTTGCGATGTTTTCGCTGTTAACGTGGAAATTCCCAGGATATACAAGGTGTAACATAAGTACGTTGAAATATTCAAGTAACGTATTCCTGAGACAATTTTAAAAAAAAGTCTGTATGAATTTGTGTCCGAAAATGCTTCATTTCGGAGATGTGTTGAAATTGTTCGCTTTTTGAAAATAAATCTTGCAAAAAATAAGTTAATTGCACGAAATTCGGTGCTAAGACACATTGATGTCCATTTCAACCCTCAACAAACTTATCAGAAAACGGAATTGTTTGACGTGACATTATTATATCCGGTTGGCAGACATTTATCTTTTTGGAGAAAACCAATGCCTGAGTTTTCATGGCAATGAAATGAACCTGGTTACTTTCACCCTAATTATAAGTCACCTCTATATCATCATTAAGGCTGTATTACCAACTGAATTCGAAAATAACTGCAACGAACGATTGCAATCATAAAAATTCGCTACCAATAATTCTTTACTGAAGAAAGTGAATATTCACAATTTCAAAAATATTCAAAAAATAACTGTTGAAGAAAAAATACTAAATACAAATGCAAAAAAAATAATACACCCTTTCAAACCATTCAATCAATGTTACTGTATGAAAGCTTGCAAAACGAAAATATCTGTTACAAACGTTTCAAATCGTAAAAAGTCCCTGCCAATAAATCTATATTGAAACTTTTATTATCTATGATTGATCAGTTTGCTTGCCTTTCAGCAGCAGATTTGATGTGAATCATAAATATTATATGAATAAAACTTTTGTCACCGTCGCTCTCGAGGGATGGAGGAACTTTTGTCGGAATCATACTTTTTCAATCGTCTTTGCCCGGACAATTCACTCACGCTTTATAGAGATTGTTTTTACTGTGTTTCAAATTGGTTTTTATCCGGAATTGAATAAGCTATTCGTTTATCTCTTAAGGTCTTGAGAGAAATGGACCAAAGAAGGTGATTCACAATAGAAGCATTTTCACGATTTTCATGAAAATTAACTTATTAAGAAAGCTTCTTGAATGCGTTGACACATTCAAGAACTTCTCAATGAATATGACAATATTTTTTGAAACGATATTTACGTTGTGGTAATGAATATTTTTTAGTTCGAATCTGTTCGTGGTGGTGTTTCGCGAGGGATAGAGATGGCTGGCTCCGAATATCCTGCTGATATTCCTGTATGTTCCAACTGATGTTCTGAAATTCTGCTGGTCGTGTGTTACGGTCTGACCTATGTATATTCTGAAGCAGATAGGGCACATTATCTAATATACGGGAATTTAGGGTATTCTTTGTAAGACAATTTTGGTGTAGGTATTGCATTCATGAATTTTGACAGTAAATGAAATGCATCATTGAAAGAATACAATTTGTACATTGGTAAAAAAGGCCTTGATTAGAAATATGTAGATTTAATTATTTCTCACATTGTGGAAATTGAATAACCCAGAAACAGAATTTGGAATTTTGAAACCTTCGTGCTCACTATTTGGGTTTAATTGAATTCGATTAAGATTGTGAGTTGAAATATCAGATATAGAGATGGCATCGTGATAACAGTAAAAAAGATTTTATTCCAGCTCAATATACCAATATATATTCTACATTTATTGCTACCGGTAATATCTCAATTGTTAAATAAGTTATAGAAAAACGATATGTTTACAGATAAAGTTCACAGTTTTTCAAGTGAACTGAACATTGATATCATTTTTACTCATAGAAGATGTGACGCTTTGTGTTATTTTGGAAAGGAATACAATTACCTTATCAGATTCTACATCAAATTCAGATATTGTTTCATATACTATTTCTGGAATTTCGTTGTGGAATTGCCAAGTTCTCTCGATTTTTCTGAGAAAACTAGGCCACAATCCCGATAATTCTGTCAATACAGATCCCGAGTTCGAAAGTTAAAACAAACAAACAAACAAACACATATACAAAAAAACATACATACATACATACATACATACATACATACATACATACAGGTGAAACTAATATAAAGCGTGTAAAAATAGAGGTAGGTGATTGTTTCGAAGAGCATTGAAACTGTTTTTTTTTAATTGTCGCAGTAGGTACTGTCGTATCATTCGGTATTTTGCTCTAAAGTCTCTCATCGTTTTTTCAACGACCTTTTTTGGGTTTTGTTACCTTCCACAATCTGAAAAATATAAAAATTATATATCTCTCATCGTCTTTCACTGTGAATTGCCCTATAAAAAATTTCGCTTCGTCCATAGAATGAATTTTAAAATAACGTATCACTTTCAATTACTTTCAAACACCTCGGAAAAGCCGATTCCAAAGGCTTTAGAAAGTTCTAGGGGATGAAAGCGCTGCAAGAGTAATTTGAAGAGATTGAAAGCTTCCATTTTTTAACATACGACAACTTGATTAATTGGAAACCGGCGTATGTTTTCCATAGAACTTTTTTATTGATTTTCCGACGATATATTCCGAAAGTAATCGTGTAGAGTGAGTTTATTCGCGAATCTTTTGAGATCCATGTTCCGTTGAGCGACGAATAGAAAATGCTTTCTAGTCCCAAAATGGCTCGCGGTAAACAAACTGTTTTAAAATCATCAAGCTGCAGTGAATATTAATGAAATTGTTCCAGTTATTTGAGTTTTTTTTTATAAAAAATGTAGATTTTGAAACTAGTCGCATACAGCCGAATATTGTTATTAATGAAGCAGCATGGGGTTTAAAAATCAAATGGGATCTCCCTGGATACCCAACATATTACTGTTACACTACCATATGAACGATCAGAAATTTTCACATTAATGGGTATATTAAAAAAAATTCGAAAATAATCAAACTGTTAAAATTTTGCAGGGAAATAGATCGGTTTTGACTTCGAAAGCGGTGACAATCAATTAATTCAAGAGAAAAAATAAGATGAACAGAAAAACAATCCAACGGATCTGGATCCTTCTGGTTGATAGCTTAAGCTATTAATCAAAACTTCACAGAATCCACAATCTCACCACTAACACAAACGGATAGTTCAATTAAAACAACAGCCATAGAAAAAGCTAATCTACTAGATGAAACATTTGCGTCCCTCTCCTCAGCTGATTTTCTCGGAAAGAGGTGGTCCCTTTCCGGCACTAGAATCCACAATGCCTGAAATTATTTTTCGACGTCTAGTCAGGCGAGTTTTGAAACAGCTCAATAAAAACAAGGTGTCTGGTCCTGAGAAATTGAAATGGGTGGAGAGTCTATAGCTGTTGCGCTTGACATTTCTAAGGCATTTGACCGTGTGTGACATGAGGGTTTGCTGGCCAAATGTCGATACTATGGCTTGTCGGATCATTTTTGTGTATGGCTCTCCAGCTTCTTGAAAGAAGGTTCCCTGCAAGTAACCGTCGTTGGAATACTCTCGAATACTTTTACCATCAACGCTAATGTTCCCCAAGGATCCATATTATCTTCCACCATTTTTGTATTGTATATCAACGAAGAATTCAATATATCATGAATGCTTGAGAAAGCCATTGTATAGCGAGACACGAGTCGCGATTTTTGAAAAACCTTTTACAGTGAAAATCATACAATAAACTGTATTAATAAGTTTTATCATCTATTCAATTATAGTGTTTCGCTGACAACACACTTGTCTCGTCATTTCATTTGGATTCCAAGATATCGGCTGCGGATGCATATCTTAATGATGATCTAGAAGTGATTTCGAATTGGGGTAAAAGTAACCAGATTCATTTCAATGCTACAAAAACCCAGGCATAGGTTTTCTCCGAAAATATAAATATCTCCGAATCGAATACAATAATGTCAGGACAGACAATTCCGCTTTCTGCTTCGATAGGTTTTTTGGGGGTTAAAATGGATACCAATATGTCTTGGCACAAGCATGTCGCTGGAATTGCAAAGGCAGCTTGAAACACTGTTCCGAACCAGAAAACTATACACCTCAGTAATCTTTAATACTTTATAAAGCTCAGATCAGAATATTCGCGCAGTGCGAACGGCGAAGGGTCTGGCGACTGAAATAAAGGCATGGCAATATAGCAATCAGGCCACGCGCAACAGCGACCGGCGAAGCGACCAGCGAAATGTACCAAGCGAACCGCGTGGGCGACTAGTGGCGCGACGGGCGAGCAAAACAAAGGCATGAATCAGTATGGCGCAAGCCACGGGGTCGAGCGGCATTCGCGGCCAATAGTGCAGTGATCAAACGATAATCGAAGGTTTCAATACTTATTCTGGTATACTCAAAAAATTTCTCTGGGCATAATCTGTATTTCTTGTGGAAGTTTCCATCTATACCCGATGTTTATTCAAATCATGTACTCCACAATCTCTTCCAAATATTAGGTCTTGAAATCAAAAAAACTATTACTTTCTAAGCAACATCGAGATAATTTCGATAAAGACATTTCGCGGTCGGACTACTGGTCGCGATGGCGAACGTTACTGCTCGTGGCCGGAAACGGTGCCGCGCGAATGGTCGCCTCGCCCCCCGTATCGACGTTCGCACCGCCGATCCCCGTGGTCAGGCCGTTAAGGCGAGTTCCACTGAACAAAATACAATTTTTCCTATTTCCTATTATTTTTTTCGAGCCATGGAAATATAACAGACGAATAAATTGTAATTGACATAAGAAATAAACTAATTGCAATTTTTGTGCAGATTCGACTACGCCTTCTCGAAAGTTTGCACTCTAATTTGTTTTGAGGAATACCTTCGTTATTTGCCAATTAATAATCTGATTAATTTACTTTACTTGAGACAGGTTCAACAAACATCAAACATGAATTTCATTAGTTCGGACTTCCATTGTTTCATATTATAAAAAATGATTTAAAATCTCTGAAAGAAATAAAAAAGAAGAATTAAAAAATAATAGCTGAAAATAACAATTATATTAAGCAAAAAAACCTGAAGTGAAATAATAGTGGAATAAAATACAAGTAATAACAAAATAAATTTATTTTTTATTCAATTGTTCTACTTTTACTTGTATTTTATTTCACTTCAGGTTTTTTTTATGCTGAATATAATTGTTATCAGCTATTCTTTTTTAATTCTTCTTTTTTATTTCTTTCAGGGATTTCAGATTATTTTATATAATATCAGACAATGGAAGTCTGAACTGATGAATACATCATGAAACATTGTCAATCACCTTCAAAAAAGATACCAAACAGTTATAACTTCGCCGTTAGTTAATTGTTAAGTTCAAGTTGAACCGTTCATCGATCATAAATCTTGTCGACAGTGCCGAACGCCTAACCGTTTTCGGAAAACACCCGACCACCGACCAAACGCGATAAGGTGTTTACCCCCGTTAAATATATAGCCATATTTTCGTAAGGATAAATACACCGATAACATCGGCAATGTGTTGTTTCGGTAACACTTTCTACGATCCGCAGTAATTTGCTCGTTTAGAAACATATATACAGCCGGTACGGCGAATTAGGCGACCATATTTCATCTGGAAGCGAATGGGGAGAACATATTATTTATGTGGAGAATAACTTCGGGACTATCTCGAAACTGCAAGTATGATACCTTTGAAAGATCACGAAGAGTAATTGAATTAACAACTTAATTTGTATCAAGTATGAGATATACAAAATTACATTTTCCCAAGATATCTAATGATAAACATAACGAAAGTATATCATGAAGATACAAGAGCATTGTACAGAAAAATAGTTGATGGCATAAACTTGAAGCATAAACAGTATAATATAAATATCCGTTATACGATCATCAAACAGCAGCAATGGGCTCATTCAACAATTTATTTTACTTCATAATTTGAAAGTTTATGTTTCAAATAGTACATCTGCAAAAAATCAGAATTTTCACTATTTATCTTCCCTCTCAAATTAATTGTTGAATGTGGCGTTGACCGAAATGGGGCGTGGTTAAGATTGACGTCACATCAGTCGACTCGGCGACAACGGAGTGCTGGCGGATAAGCGAAATAGTGAGCTAAAGCCGTAGAAAGCGAGTTGTGTGTAACTGTACCAGACAAAATTTTTACTCACTGTTACGAAAGTTATGGCAGCGCGCTATGCAGAGGACCGACTTTGTATCTGCCAAGGGAACGCATAATGTCAGTATGAATGATAATGACTAATAAAAAACAAAAATTCCATGTAGGTATATCAAAACTATGAAAGGTGGGAAAATTTGGGAATATTTGATTGCCAGATTGATATACCGATCTACACCTCAACCGTTTGTTCAAAAAAAGGAAAAACAAATTTTGTTGAATACTTGTAACGAAGAATTCAAGTTATTAAACAGGGTTTTAGAAGATCAAAAACTAAACAGACCGTAAATATTATATACCACCGAAAAACAAATCGTTCTAAAGAAATAGAAAATACAGAAAGTATTGGAAAAAATTACTACAAGTTCCCCCGAAGACAGTGAGAGTTTGAGTACATCAGACATGAATGACTTCTGTTGATACATCATCAGATACTACTTTGTCTGGAATATTAGTTGAAAACTGGAAATCGATAAACAATATTAAGCGAAGATCTATTGACGTCATAGAGAAAAATCCGAAATTATGTCTTCAAATCCCAAGACATTATAGGATTATAGAAATCCTGTCTCAAAAATGCCAGTTACCTAGAATTGATGTATACATTACTTTGAAGAAAATTGAATTGAATTGACGATAGCAGCGATTCATAATCTCCAACTACAAGCTCGGTTGCCACCTCTCGAAGCTCGTTTGCCTGGTGTGACGTCAAGTGTACCGCGGGCGATCTCACATTGTCAATTGCCCCTGCTCAATTGTTAATTGACATATAAACCGGAAAATTTTGTGGGATACTTGGGAGATGATTTACTTTCATAATATATAATTTTCAATAAAAAACTAAATTAGCCAGAATGAGCCCATTACAACTGCATATTCCAAGTCTTGAAGTTATATCAAATTATCCGATTCAAAAGTTCATAAACGAAAATAAAACTTACACGGTAGGACGGTAGCCGGTCGGGTTGAGTGGTGCTTTGCTCCAATCACTTAATCGACCGTTGTGTAAACCGGTCATTCTAGCCGCAAGGCCGTACGATTGATTCTCACTGGGTATCGTCCAATTCGAGTTAGGAATCACACGTTAATAGGCGAGACCTCGTTAGTTCATAGCTTGCACAACTTTCGCACATTTCACTTATGAATTGTTGAGCTCCAAAATGACAGAGTTGGATCTTCTAGAATGGTTTTGTAGAGTGGTTTTCTAGAATGCTTTCTAGAATAGTTAAAATTGTCACTTTTATAGTTTTCAATATCAATTTGGTTCCATGGGAATAACTGAAGTACTTTTCAATTATTTTAGAAAAAAGAAAATCCATTATGAGGCATTGGACTATAAAATGGTTTTAATAAAATGATGATATATAATAATGACAATGAATATATGAATCAACAGTTGAAATGTACAAAATGGGGTAAACATAAATTGATCTCGATTTGGAACGAAGTATTCAAAGAATCTCGGATCAGGTGCCAAGATGACTTTACCAAATGTGACGTTATTTCCACAAATCAGTATTGAACGAGGTACCTATTGTTTGTCATTTAAAGGAGGTATAAGAAAATTTCACATTGTATATGGAATTATGAACTGCCAAGAATTATATAGTTTTGAAATCATTCAACAATGCGGATATGTTTGTTGCATTGAGGCACATTTTACAACAGTGGGATAATTTACAGAAATGGGAAAAGTTAAGCAAGTGAAGTGTATACATTTTTTCGATATTTTCAAGAATAACTCCACTTTTTGATTTTTTTCATTCAATAATTGATGAGTAACGCGAATTACGTGACTAATATTTTGGTTCTAATTTTTCATCTCGTTTGGACAAATTTGACGTAAGGTAACATTTTCATTGAATTCGTTGATTGAAAAAATCACAAATGATGCGGACTTCACTGATATGAACCTTCTCATAATTCTTTAACTGAAAAACTTTTCAAAAATTTTTCTTCTTCATCATTAATCCTAGCACTTCCAAAATGTTAAAAAAACCAATGATCGAAGACAAACAGCACTAACAAATCCTCAAATTTTCGTTTTTCGATGTACACCGTTTCAAATGAGAAGGAAAACGTTTAAAAAAATAATGCGGATTGAATTGTTCCCGCTTGCACTTTCCTCGGGCTTCGAGGTATAAAATCTAGCAGCGACCATGTCCTCATCTCGAAAAGCTAAAATTACCCAGTTAAGAAAGCCCCTCGAGTGCAATTTAGGGACGTAATAATTCAAGGATCCATCGGTAGCTGGTGAAGGATCGTCGGCATAATTGGAGCACCGATCTCGATGACCTACTGGGAATACAGTCGAGCTCAGCATTCCCATTCTTCGAGGGTCGTTGAGTATAAGCGGTACAGATTCTGGCCTACAGACCACGGAATCCGGCTCCATTTCGTCAATAACTAGACACTTCGAAGATACTCACAGAACTTTTATGCTTTATATGAAAAGGGATAATGAAAGCTGTTGCGATCCAATTCCAGAGAACTGTATTCCTAAATTCAGGGAAATAGCGACTGGAGTCAGAAAAAAATCTTTCCAACTTCAAGTAAAAGAAAATACTGTTTTTGAAGTGATTATTTCATCGGGGAGGATATACCGTTTCGTTACCTAACGGGTAACGCCACCGGTTTGTCTGGCTTCCCCTTCTCTCACGCATACGTCAGCGGAAGGTAGGCTCCCCCTCTCACTTCAGACAGATGCTCAGTGCTAAGTGTGCGATAAACATATACTGTTAACAGTATTTTAAAAAATATAACCAGCAAGCACATACTAATCTAACTTAACTTAACAAGTTTAAATATTAAATAGTTCAACTTAGATTAGTTCGAGTTATCACTTCTGTCGGGCGTCCCGGGACACACACGTACATGAATTGCTATATCTAGATAGGCATATTATTACATTCACAAAAATTATCATTTGGAAATTAATGCTTCTAACGATACTTTGGATCAGTTCAAAACCAACGAGACACTTCATCTCCTGAAGACGTCAAATTGGTTGGTATGGAGAAGAGTAGGTACTGAAGTTCTGATGATTGGAAAAAATGTTTGTTTCTTGAGAAATCTCAAAGTATGAGGCAATGATTTCAGGAATAGTCTTACGACTGAATTAAGAGGATATCAATCGGTAAAATATGATATTTCTAATATCGGGGTCGTGGATTAGCCCCATGTTGGGCGCCAAATTTGTTAGGATCTGAAAGTTTATTAGGCAAAATAAGTACAAGAATTCATTGAACACTTTATAATCACCAGTTCATCTGATGAAACTACCAAGAAGTGAAACTCGTATTGAAATAAATTCATGATGTGAAAATTGTATAATTATCATTTATTGTATAATTGTATATTATCAATCCAAATAATTCATAACTTACACATACATCAAGCGAAGCACGACGAACTCCCGCCAAACGGTGATGAGTGAAAGCACTCGAATGACCTATTAATAGTCAGATCTCGGAAGTCCAGTTATGACCCGAAGACGATTGTGGATACTAACAATCGAAACGTCTTGAAGTAACTTGTTAATAATTTTTAAAATTTTCATCTCGTATTAATAGTTTGATATTTTTTGGTTGTTGTTTGTATTTCATTTGATTATAATTTTGTTTGTTGTTTACAGATTCACTCATTGTCAACTATCTTGAAACAAATTTCAAATACATAATTAGTATTGGTGAAACAGGACATTTTCCCTCAGATTTTCAAACAGTTTTATTCATGAAAAAAATCAAGCATTAACCGATACAAATATTCTTGTGAATTATCTAAAGACATATTTCTACAGATGAAATATTTTATGTGAAAATTTCATTTTATTCTATTTTCAATCAAACAACTCCGAAAATTTTCTAATATAATATAATAATCAATAATTCAAACTAACTTTTATTTTAATTTTTGTGTATTTTCACCGTTAAAGAAAATATTCCGTGATAATTCGACCAACAAATACTCCGGGTGGTATTCAGCCGGAAAAAGAGCGAATACTTAGAAATGAATATTTGGTTGGAGGGCTTTTGTTTACGATGTTAAATTTTTTCTTAGTAAAGTCAGCTCCTTTGAATTAGAGAAATTGCGGCGAACACAGTATTTTCAGGGTTAAGGGCAAGATACGACAGCACTTCAGAGTGGAAAATAAAACAGCTGACGTCGACAACCTTCAGGAAAGGGATGAAGGAACAAAGGGAAAAAGAGAGATAAAAATATTGTTCGATGGTTCAATAATGTCCAAGTTTGTCAAGGACGGCTCTGGTGATGTGTACAGGGGCAGAGTAATGAAAGTAACGTTAAATAACTTTGAAAAATTACGATTATAATATAAATTTACAGGAGACATAGAAATAATCAGTTTGTGACGATAGACAAACGACATAATCAGATAGATATTTATAAAGATAGACTTATTGACATGATCGACATAAAAAAAAGAAACTATTATTCAATGGAATATTTTTGGCGAAATAAGTACTAGCTTGGCGAATTCAAGGGGTTATTGAATATCTACATTTACGTGCTCTAGTCTAATTATCTAGATAATTCAGTTTTATAAACGCTGTTTGTTCTCAAAAATCCATACTCAATCTTTGAATACATAATAAAAGCCAATTTTCAAATATAATTCGGTAGTTCCGAAATATCACATTTTCAATACCATCCATTCATTGTAATCACATGAATTCAACGTAAAATGCCACTATTAGTATTGCAAACTTCGAAAATTTCACAAAGCACAGAATTATTTCGAGATCGTTTCAAAAAGTGTTTTATTTTCAATTGAAATATCAAATATTCAGGATATGTTGGGATTTGAAATTCATTCCCACAATGTGTACGAATATTTGGAATTATACATAAATTAAAATATGAAAGGATTATTTTGTTTCGATATGAACCTGAATATTCAATTTGGATGTGTGTGGAAATGAACATCACTGATTTGAATTTCGAGAAGAATAATTATACACATTTTACGGAAAATAAACTATTCTAATGAAAACCAATTTATTGTATACATAATTTCTACGGAAGCAGAAAATGTCATATCTACAATTCTCAGTAATATAATATAGTTTAGAAAAACTAAAAAACACGCTCACAAAGAACATCTAACTAAAAAGTTGAAAAGTTTTTTTTCTCAATAAGCTTAAAACAATAATGAACGAAAAATACTAGTATGTATTATTGTGAAAAAAGCGTCGGGCGCTTGATACACAAAAAATATTGTACAAAGCACCCACGCCTTTTTCACAATATTACTAGTATTTCTTGTTCATTATTGTTTCAAGCTTATTGAAAAAATGACTTTTGATTTCGATGTTCTTTGAAAGCGTGTTTTTTAGTTTTTAGACTATATTCATTTTATCTAAACTTTGGGAAAACTCAGCCGTAAATTGAAAAATGGCCATCGATATTTTCCAACTCCGGAGAGGGAGCCTGAAAATCAGCTATCAAGCCCAAGGAAGGCAGCAGGTGCGCAAAGGAGGGTTACAAATAAGGTAGCAAGCGTGCGTGTTAATACAAAAAATACTTTTTTCAAATGAAGAAGTACATGTAGAGTGAGTTCGAATTATATCAAGGAGGTTACGTACAGCGCCATCTGCCCGCGAATAGATCAAGCAATAATGTCGATAATTCTGTGAAATACAGATCCCGAGCTTGAGAGTTATAAACAAACAAACATACATACATACATACATACAGGTGAAGCTAATAAATCCGTGTTATTGTTAAAAAAGAGAAGAACAATTTTCACTTTCATCAACTTTTAGAAGTATAAACTTGAGATATGTGATGGGATTGACCGATACTTCATGAAAATCCATAAATTATTTAAGTAACTTTGTGAGATATCCAATAGTCTGATGGAAATCTAAACTCAAGTATCGCGAGTTGAAGGGTGAATGTGAACAAGAAAATCCGAAACTTCAAAAAAGAACTTTTCACGTTGAATGATTGAATAGATTATATGGAAAATAATTTGTAAAAAAAATCAGATTTGCAATCATCCCAATACAAAAAATCAATACAAGATATTTTATTTGATTTTCTGGTGGGTCAGTCATGCATAATTGAATTAGGATATCTAGTTACCGATAATGTCGAAACAATTTCAAAATATTTTTGATGAAATATTAATGAATGTGTTCAACACAGATATGGTATGCTTTCTCATTATTTCTATTCTATTGTGAGTATTTGGAATTCCATTGTTATTCTGTCGTAATATTTATCTCACCTTCCATACATCATTCAACATTTTGATTAATGTTTTTCCAGATTTGTCATTAAAAATTTAGGCAAAAACCCTTGATTTTTTGAAAGCGCCTTCAATAATAACCCAACAATGATTTCGTTTGCAAGTTACCATTTTCCCTTTAAACCTAAACCATACAGTGTGGACACCCTTGTATTTTAGTAATTTTTGAAAGCAGATATTTGATTTTTGGTACAGGTATAGGTCTTAAAGGGCGCCCTTTTTTGCAATACCTAGCCCGAGTGACAACCTTAAACCCAGCCTAGTACGTTTCTGAGAAAAAGGCAAATTCTCGATATTTACCTTCGTGTTGATGATATCAAAATAAGTTATTTGAAAAACTTAGAAACCCGCAAAATTCTAATTTAATCATATTCAAGTCCAATTTTGAATAAATGGTTATAAATAAGAATCTACGATAAATTCGTTATTCGTAGGAATAGGAATGAAAAATCTTATGTTCATTAGGATTACATTTGTATCAATAATTTTGACTATTATATCATTCTGTAGCTTCTTATTCGGAACCATCAATTGAAAATCGGACCAAAAAAATGCAAGTTTCGTAACTTTTTCTGCTTTCGAAAAAGTGTATCACACTGTATATAAAACAACTAATCCACATTTTTAATCAATTTTTTTTTAAATGGACACAAATCAAACTTACCGTGGAAATGACGTTCACTTTATGTAGCTTATAAAAGTTCATCTTACCTGAAACAAAAAAAAAACATTCAAATATTCTCTCAGAAACTGAATGTGATGAACATGAATATATCACGACACGCGGCTTATATTTCGAAATTAAAATTCTTCTGAGAAAAACTTTCGGTATGCCGGGGCGAATTTGAATTGTATTTTTTGCATGAGATTAGAACAGTAGAAAATAAAATGAAATCCGTCCGTGTACCACCGTTATACATAATCGAAATACCTGAGACACTGATGCGACTTGTTTCATATATTCCATTCTCTCTGACGAAAATTCAAATAACGCGGTAACGAAACCAGAGAATGCTTCTTCATATTCTATCGGTGTTCGATTGTGATCATTAATTGTGTTTCATAACGACAATTGACTGTATAATAATCGCCTTCAGTATTTCCATTTATGTTACATAACTTTTGTTAATAACAGCTCTCATAATAAATGAAATTCGTTACAAAATGTTGTTCTTATTGTGTAAAGATTTTCCGTGTAGTTTAGGGTAGTTTTCTACTGTTTTCAGGGTGCCCCACAACTTTATTTGACGAAATACACGTTTCATAGAGAATGGCAGGTATCGATTTTTTTTTTGTTACAAAAATCTGTTTTTCCGTTAATCAGCTGTCACCCCCCTACGAACGACAACTCTCAGAATATGGAATAATTGAATATATCACTTATTGAATACCTACCAAAAATAGTTGAAAATAAATTTTACCTATTTCGAAGAAACTTACAATATTTTTTTATCACATCCATTCGTGATTCATAGTTATTAGGGATATTTCTGTTAGTTGCTCAGAAAAAAAAACAAGACTTTACACTTGTAATGTTATTCTTGACCTCGATAGGTTTTGCGAAAAAGCTGAATATTTTTTTTGTAAAGTTATTGACTGCTTTAGACATACTGGACTCAATACAGTGTGTGGTATTAATAATATTGAAACGACGGTTTCTCGTTTGTTTTTGTTTTGATTCAACTGTTGAACTGTTCTCACATGCTTTATCCATTGTCTAATTCAAACATACAAGAATATCTAAAATAAACAAGACCAATTTGCTAGAGGGATCTTCAGCTACTATTTTCATTAGATTGGTAACAAATTAATTTCTCTTCCCTTCAATCATTCTTGTAATTATGAAGGTGCTCAATAGAGGCTTCACAATGTATGTATATTCACTTATCATTTTGACAACTGTGTCAATTACACTTGGCAGACAAATAATAATTCTCATGGAATAATGTTAAAACTACAACGATAGAACATAATTTACTTGTTTTTTTACGTTATTTTATGGGCAAAATCACAATAAAACCTCAAGTTATTTTCGACATTTCGTCCATTACTGTTAGTAAGGTCACCGTAAATTATAAAATAAGTTCGAAATGATTTTTGAGTATATATATATATATATATATATATATATATTTATAT
>WOGP01000242.1:0-27870 GCA_015342065.1 Leptinotarsa undecemlineata
CTTGCCAAGATGACAAGGTCATCTGCATAAGCTTGCAAATCTACTTCTCTTCTAACGAGGGCATCAAGTAGACTATCCATAAGGAACGACCACAGCAAATATTCATCTGATAGATGTAATACAGAATATTCAGCAAATATTGAAACAAATCATTTCTACAGATTCAAATACCTTCTGGTGATATGCAAACACTAAGAGCGTTTCAAATTCTCACCCTTCCATCATGTATCATTATGAAAATACCAGTTAAAGCGGTTATGAAACTGTAAATTTGTTTGCAGGACATTTATAGAATGTTATGTTTTCTATAGTTTATAGAAAAATGAAGTATTGTAATTTAGTTAACTTAAAATGAGTATAATAAATATTTTAATAATATTAGCTCCTTTAGATTATTTGATTTATAGCCACTTTCGAAGTATGTCCACTTACTAGAAATGTAATAATAATACGGGTTCAAAAATTTTGCATATTTTTCTCAAATATGAATGTAAATTCTTTGATTGGTAATTGTTCACATCCGAATCAATACTATCACGATTCGAAATTGACTATCTTTTCAATGATTTAGAATTGAAGCATAGAAAGAATTAGTATTTTCCATAGTTTGCTATTGTAACAGTGCTGTGAAACGGTTCAATAATTTCATAATGAGTTAACAATAAATCTGATATTTTTCTAGTCCAATCTGAATTGGGAGCTTACACCTACTGATTCGAACCGTATCAATTCTCTTTCCATTATTTTGTCATTTGGTTATGTAAATGTGAAACTAATCACCTGTCGTTTTAAATTTGATCTATTTCATAACGCTGATCTGCAATGTGATTGTCATCTGATAAATGACCCGATTATTTAAAATGTATCAATTATGTGGATACTTGACTTCACCAAAATGTACATTGAGAAGAGAAGAAATTCATTAACCATAGGTACATTTATTACCAACATTACCAGCTAAAGATTATCCGAAACACGAACTATATTCAGATTACCTGTTTCGTTATGATGTTTATTAGTTTGACTACATGACCCAATCTCTATAGTAATTTCCGCTTTTTGTTTTATGGAAAGATAAGTGCCTTAATAGTCTCTTCTACGTCAAATTTCGATTTTTTCATTCATTAGTTTAACTTTTTTAATTAGACTTTCTGTAGTTTGTCTTTGAGAGGCTTGAATTTTATTGATACTTGCTTTTTTTCGTTTTTCCTAGTGTTATTATTTGGTTTACAACCTTTCATACAATCCGAAAAATTGGATGCGCTGAATCAATAGAGAATATGCTGAAGTATAATAAAAAACAAACAGGTAAGTTATTGCATGATATGAATTACTGAAAGTTTAACCAGTACTTTGTCGAATTCATAAATTCAAACTCCAAATTAAATCATCCATCCATCGTCTAAAATGATTACACTATGACTCGAAATCTACGAAAGGAAAAATAAAATCAAAATGAATAGCTGAAATATCAATTTTATTAAGCAATGAAACCTTAGAAGAAAATACAACAATCGAATTGAATAAACAAGATACGAAATGAAAATGAGTAAATAGTAAAAAAAAATTAAAAATGAAAAAATAAAAAAAATAAGCAAAAATAAATAAAAAAAAAATTCAAATCAAGTAACTTCATGTGAAGTAACTTGGTGTGGAGTAACTCAGTTCGAAAGGTTGGTTCCTTGGGAATCTCCTTCGATCGGTGTTGGTTTGTTTTCCAACTTTTTTATATTACAATATTTCACCATAATACAAACCAAACATTTAACGTGAACATTTTCAATGTATAATTTTTGGCAGGCACTTGTTGCTGTAAATGACTCGAGAGATTGGGAACTTATGCCACCTTCATTCTGATGTTATGAACATATTTGAAATTGTTTCTATATATTCACTGCGAATATCGAAATAATGAACCTTCGAATCGGTGACTTTAGAAAATCTCAGATTGATCTTTGTTGACCAGACCCTCACTGCAAACTATTCTTTTCTTTCCTTTTTATCAAGGACAAAACACAAGCACTACTGCAAAATCCCTAAGGCGCACTCAGAACGGTGCCTGTGCGAAAGTAGCGATTCTCATTGAATTTGAGTCGCTTGAGATTAAATTCATTTGAAAAAACGTTCTCAGGAACGTTTTTTTTTCACATGAACGCAGTTCACAGTCCGTCGCGTCTGATATGCACCGCTCTTAGTGGCATCAAAGGTGCCAAGTCACTTGAACATCTCCAGTGAAAGTGTCTATAGAAGAGAGACAAATTGCCAACCTTTCTTTCATGTTGCAGGCTATCAAGGTAGCATATGGTGTCCAGTCAGGCGGGTGACTCTTTTCTGTATGGAATCCAGTAACTTCAGGATATGTTTGGGGTCAGAGTTCCACACATGAGAACAATACTCCAAAGAAGGTCTGATCAGAGTTTTATAAAGCATAAAAAATTGCTGAGGTGTGTACACTTTTCTGATTCGAAACAGTGTTGAAGCTTTTGGAAAGCAGCCTTTGCAAATTCAGCGACATGATTGTTCCAAGACATATTGGTGTCCATTTTAACCCCCCCAACAAACTTACCGAAGCAGAAAGTGAAATTGTCTGACGTGATCACGGGTAGGAATAGTTTGGATCCGATTTTTGCTAATCAGTGAGGTATTACACAGATCAGTAGGTAAGTTGCCAGTTCTAAGTCAGTGAAATTGGTCGTACAAGGCGTTCGTTGAAGTAACTTTGACGACTCCTAACGCGTTTCAGAAATTTATTTTGAATACACAGAAAACCCGAACTACATTTTTTTCATGCGTAACTTTCTGAAGCTTTTCACGAAAGAATTGAAGAAGGGTGTTTTATTGATGTCATGGGGATGCTAGTTGACATGCAGAACCCGAATGCGAGATATCAACCATTTGAAAGTGATACTCCACTATAGTCATTCGTATTTCTTTCAGCACATCCTGGAGGTTTATAAAAATTTAGTCCGCAATCTTGTGCGATAGTGTATATTGACTCTGTATATTGTATATTGACTCTGAAGTGATTGCAATTGCAAATCCTTCTTTTTCATATCCATATCATGAGGGTATATGGAAGAAACTACTCCCCCAACTTGGGAGGTCCGCCATCTTGGATTTATAGTGGCATGCTTATATTGTTCGTATTTTCCCAGCGAGTCTTTTTATTTGATACACATACCATGCATAAAAAAAACTTAAAATAACTAGTCCGTCACCTTGAGCGGTGCACTATATTGGATTAAGAATGACGTCATGTTTATTGTCACCCATATCATAGGGGGTGTATAGAAAAAACAACTCATTCATCTTTAGAGGTCCACCATATCGGATTATAGTTACATGATATATTGAAGGGGTTATATTTTTTAGGAGTGATTAATTTTTGGGAAAGAAAGTTTTTGGCTTTCTACTACTCCATCTTGATACAAAAAAACAGGATAAGGGAATCCTCCAAAGAAAGAAAGGAAGTAATCAATTTGCAAATAAGTAACTCCATACATGGATGTGTAGATCAATTTTGATATGAAATCACAATCATTTTGAAATTTCTCGTAAGCCTGAAACCTAAAATTAATTTTGTTTGTTCCTGGAAAATTAACTCGCCTTGTTGAACTTCGCGAATGGATATTCTTTTGGTTCGTCAGACGGTCGTCTCCAATGATGGAATGTTGCGTTATCCGTCCGAGCCGGGTTTGTAAAGGACATCCATTTCCACTTCCTCGGTTTCCTCATGCCCAATTTGATCTTAGTCTGCTTGTAACCATTGTTTCCAACTAAAATAAAACTCAAGATAAATTTAATGGAAACTGTAGGATATTCAAAACCATACTTGTGTCTGATGAGAAAAGTGGAGGAGCATCTTTGTTGTCATTGTAGAGAAGGGCGAAGACTTCTCTATGCATTCCTTCAGGTCGTTTGGAGACTTTCGGCCCAGCGGAATTGCGTTTTTTGTATCTATCAGGACCTAATATTGTTTCTCTAGTTATTTCTGGAGTTGGTGGTCTCTCCAGTTCCATAATATCCCTTACGTCGGCCATTTCTGTCTGTAATTCTACAAGGATCAGGTGAAATATTGACGAAGACACTTGGTTTCTTTCAATTAAAGAGTACACTAACTAACTTTAATGTTTAGATTATAACCTGAAAATGAACAATCAATTGACAGTGACAGATGGAAACCACAATACGACACAATTGCTCCGTAGCAGGTCCATGTTCCATGTCTGTGATAGAAATACTTCTAGCACAGAAATTTGAAGAATCAGAAGAGACACTCAAGGGAGTGATCTGATCTGATCTGATAAAACTAATTTCGGCGACCTCCGTCATTTTTTAAGGACGAAACAGGGCGTCGATATCGAAGGATTATATTAGTTCTGAGAAAAAAAGAGTTTTAGCAAAAATATTGGGCCGCCATTACTGAACTTTCTACTTTCTGTACTTCAGACAGTATCTAATCTGTGACAGAAAAATTTATTGTTATTTTTCTAAAACGGTTTGTTGTGTTTCGTTTGTCTGCTTTAACCGATGAGAAACGTACGAGAAAAACGTACCAATTTTTCTGCGCGTGAGGGTGAAAATTTTGATTGCTCACTTTTCCGTGCCAGAGGCGCCTTCTTTTGCACAGTGAAGTACAAATTACCAGAGTGACATTCATCTTGCGGCTCTATGATGTTAAGATGTTTGATGTCATATTTAGCAGTAGATTCAAAATATTTGTCGAGCAAAAATCAAGTTATGCAATTCGACCAGTTTCACACTCATTAACATGTCGAAAAGACAATTATCATCCCCGAGATCGAGATGCATAGAAATACCACGGTGTAAAATATTTTGACGAGAACACTCGATCTACGGCACTTTTGAAAATAATTAATTTTTCGAATTTTATATATTGAGAAAATGTTGCAATGACATTTTGCATTGATTTTTCTACGAAATTCAGGTCATACAATATCCTTTGGAAATTTGATATCGATGTCCGTACTTATGTCTAGGTATACTTTGACTCATTAATTTTTCCCTCTTACTTTTGTTTCAATGTGACACATCTACAGTCGCACTTAACACCGAATCTAGCAATTCTCTTTCCTTTGGTTCGGCGTTACGCCATCTCTCTCGCCACTCAGATCGAATACCAATAATAATAATATATTTCAGAGAATGCTGTTCTACATTCTTTCCAGTATATAAAGAAAACATAAAACGAAACAACGTCACACAATTTGTACATAAATGTTTGAAAATTATCTAGATATTCCTGAAACGAATAAGGTTGTAACTTGATCAGGAGCTCTTTGACACCTGTTTTGAATTTTTTCCAGGCTCCCTAACATTTTAAGTCTCTGTGGTAATGTATTGAAAAATCTTATAGATGCCTCTGGTATGAATGTCTGTCTGACACCGAAAATCTACTTTCATTTTTAAGTAGGTATACCACACTCTCATAAGATATATAGATCGCATATACTGTCAACATAATATTTGCCTTGAAGATTTCCCGCCATGACTGACGAAATTTCAGTTTGAAAATATAGTGTATACAGTTGCGTTTACTACAATATACATAACCTGTGTTTTACTAAATGAGTAATTTTTAAAAATAATTACAAATAATATATGTCTGCCAGTGATAATTTAGAAAGTGAGCAGCCTCCTGCAAATATAGCAAAATCTAGCCATCAGTAAGTTAATTATATTTTTATTATATTATACAATAAAAGTGTGTTTTAAGCCCGTGTATATTTGGTCTGTCTCAGAGGTCAGTAAATGTAAAGTCTACTCTCTTGGTAGATTGAAATTTACATAATTTTCATAGCATATAATATATTTTCAAATAAGTTATTATTTCATTTAAATTTCATTCTTACGAAAAATAATGCACTAAAACACTTGCTTGAAGAATAAATTTCATTGAGACTGACAAAATTGTATTTCAAAATCAGCTGACAGCGCACGCACGAATTTTTTTCTTATTTGTTGTTAACAGGAACATCAGAAAATTAATTTTCTAATGATACTGGAATTTATATTGAAAACTTTCTTATTGATATTTCAGTTCAGTTGTTGAATTTATTCAGGAACTGAGCTGAACTTCGCCTTCGATTTTCAAAAATTTTCTGTTGGTGTATTTCCTGAATCTTGTTTTTTACATATTTTTTGAAAATAATAAAGACGATTATTATTATTATAATTTAAGATCTTCATTATTATATTGCAATAACTAGCTTCGATTCTTGAATTTACTCGTATTTTCAAGCCACATTAAATATTTTTCATGTATATTTCAAATAAATATTTCAGTACCCAACAATCACCACAAGAATATTACTGGAGTTTTATCCCAATATCAAACCGTTATTTTTAACACCTCAACATGTGGTTCAATCACCAAGTGATCATCTTCAAGAGAAAGATTAAACAGTTTATTCTTCATCTTGAACACGATCACTTGGTGATCGAAACACGTGTCGAGGTGTTGAAATAATAGTTTGGTGTTGGGAAAAAACTTCAGTAATATTGATTGCTACACGAAAGGTTCCAAACAGTGCATCGCAAGTATATTGAATATAAATCAAATAAATGTTTTCCAGAATTATAATATGCAAGGTTTCAACCGAAAGTGAACGACTGAAATGTATCGGTTATGTTGTTGATATTTCATGAAGGAAAGAAAGATGATGTGAGCATCAACTGTCATTTATTAGAGACAAATATCCAATCATTACAATTCAGTAAAATGTAGGTACTATATCTCACAACTTAACACAATATTCTAAATAAATATGGCATAATATCGTAAACCTAATGATAATCATTACATTTTCATAAATTACAATTAGACCTAGGTACACATATTTACTCACTCGATTGCTTTGAAGTTGCTTCTCGATTCCGCCCCAACCCCTATACAATGGGGGCCATGAGGGGCTTGTATCAAAAGCTATGTTTTCTTAAGACACAGCGTGAATGGTGAAAAATACTGTACTAATCAAAAGGTGCACAAGAAAATAAAAATCGTGCGGCTCCGAATAAATAAATCTCACAGCAAAACTAGGTGGTAGATTCACTCTTAAGCTACGGAAAATAAATGTCTAAATAATTTAAATCTAATTTTGATTTTTTCGTTGGCATTCGAAAGAGAAGTGTGGGAAAGAAAATAAAATTCGATTATAGAGTTCCAACAAAATGTACAATAAACCATTTAGAATGAAAACAGCATCCCACACTTTTTTCTAGAATGCAATCTTTGGGCGTGGTATGTTACAAGTTCTTATCCTAAAAAATCGTGTCACTCTAAAAATAAATGTATTGCTAGTGTACAGTGTATATCAAGGCGAAGAATAAGACACAATTTCGTGTAAGGCAAAAGTACGTTAGAATCAAGTGTGTTGTATTCCGATGATTTCAAAAATCCATGCGTGAATACAAGAAATAAATTATTTTTGGTATTCCTAGACCGTATCATAATTTGTTATGTACAAATATAAAATATATCTCCATTAAATAATAAAAATTCCGTAAAATAATAATATGATACACTTTTAACTAGTCTATACTCATTTCAAAAATAATATTCAATAATCGACGCATCAAATGCTATTCTATTCGTTGGAATAAACCTGACTAGACTGATTATCTTTACAATTACAGATTCCATAACCCTAAAACAAATATAATACAAAATAATTTTCTTTGAAAAAACCGATTAGATAAAAAAATTGTTTTGGCGTATCATTTACTTTTTTTGGTTGGCAAACGTGATAAAATAGATATTGGCAGCTTTGAAAAGTATCACAAAACCTTGAATTAACAGTTTTATTCAATAAAAACCGAAGAGATAGTTTTCCTTTCAGATTATCTTGAATTATTCGAGGTAATTCCATAAAATAAATTATTGAATATAAAAAAAAGCTCTTTAGTGTGAATTCTCTTACCATTTACCATTCACACTTTCCAGGGAATGTTGTTCTTACGAAAAATAATATTCCTAATTTTATTACCATGACCCCATTAATACGTTTATTTGCCTTCTAAATCATCTGACGTTATCAACCTCACCTATTCAACAAAGAAAATATCACTTTACTTTTCAAAGACTGCCCACAGGAATACCAACCAAGAAAACTATGCCAAACGTCTAGCATCCAACAAGTATGGAATGCTTTCCAGAAATTCTTACCAAACTACTTCACTCTTTAACGCCGTTTTTAACACCTAGCAACTTGGCAGCGTCGTCCGCCGAAGCCGCCAGAACCTTATCGATTATCGACCTATCTCTCAAACCAAGCAAGTTACTGATCAAGTCACCTCCGCCTTCTGCGCCGTCAGACTCGTCGGTTTTCTGAAAAACCACTCTCTCCGCCTTGTAGGGAGGCGACGAACTCTGCACCTCCTCATCGCTGTTGTTCATATCGTGATCGAAGCTGACGTTGTGCTTCTTTCTGTGCCGTAGCATACTATGCTTCAGAGTGAACCGCCGCCTACAGATGTCGCAGCTGAAAGGTCGCTCACCAGTGTGCGTGCGCATGTGTCTGCGCAGGTCCTCGGCCGACCAGAATCTCCGCATGCAGAATGCGCAGATCACCTTCCGGTTGGAGTAGTCGGGGAATTTGCCACGAATTTCGCTCTCCTCGTCTTCCTGATGAGCGGAATCGTCAGGCGTGGTGGCGCTGCTATCGAGTGCATTCTTCGACATCAGCAAGTCGTACTCGGAGACGTGCTTGTCGCGGATATGATCGAGCGCCTCCTGTCGCTCTCCGAACGAACCCTCACATAGGTGGCACTTGAAAGGCAGGTCTGAGTTTTGCGTTCCAGGTTCGGCAACTGTCTTGATTTGGTTCTCCCAATCGTGTCTTTGTTCCGCGTTGGGCACTTTTTCGTCTTCAGAGCTCCCCGCCTCGTATCCTTGGGCCTTGATGTCGTCACCCTGCGCGTTCGTCGAATGTTTGCAACTGATATGTTTTTTTAGGTTAGAGTAAGTCGCGAATGTACTGCTCGGGCAGCTGGAACATTTAAACGGTCGTTCGGGTACGTTGCGCATCAGGTAGTTGGCGCTGTTATTGCCCGATTCGTTGGAGATGGTCGTGGCTGCGTTGCCGTGTTTACGCAACAGATGGCGATCGCAGTTCGACTTGGTCGTGAACAACAGAGGGCAGTGGCTGCACTTGAACGGTTTTTGGCCGGTGTGAGTGAGAATGTGTCTGCGCAGGGAGGACGTCCAAGGGAATTTTCGGCTACAGTAGGGGCAGCTAACGCGGTTAGGCGCCAGGGAGTAGGCGGATTTTTTCTTGACGGGTTGTACTGTGTCGGACTCCGATCTGTAACAAAGAAAGTGTTTCATAGCACCATAAATATTGAAGATAATTAATGTTGATTAAAATCTTTTTTATCAGAAATAAGTCAACTATTTTGATTTGATATGTTCAGTTTATGATTTTATTAAAACAATAAAGTCTCAATTCAAATTGTCAAAATTTTGTCAGTTGTTTCACGAATTATTTTATGGAGTTCATTCAAAAGTATTGTAGTTAGGTTACATTTTTTCCAAATCGATTATTACAAATGCATGCTTGAAATCAAATCAATACCTTAATTTTTGAGACGAAAATAAAGTGAAAATGAAATATTTTACTCACTTGTTCTCATCAGTTCCGGAAACATTTCCTTCGCTCGTACTGCCGCTAGCCACTAGTCCCTCTTCGTCCTCCTCGCTAACGACCCCTACCTCCTGCTCCTCGTTATCCCGTTTAAAAAACTCCTTGAACTGCTGCTGCGAGGCATCGTCTAACAGCTTCGACACGGGAACCAAGTCGGAGCTCTCCTCGATCTTTGGCGCCCTGTTCTCGACCTTTAGCTGCTGAAGCTCTTTCAGCTTTTCTTCCAAAATCCTGCTACGACTATAATCTGCCTCCGGCTCGGCCTTATCCTCGTTCTCGTCGATAACCAAGGCGTAATCTTCCTCCTCCTCTTCTTTGGTCTCGCGCACATTATGGTTTGCGCGCAACTGCTGTGCGAGAATTGCGAACTTAAGCTTCTCGTTGAGCATGTCTTTAGTGTCGCCAAAGTCGTGCATCTTAGACATCTCGTAGCTGGGGATGCTGAGGTCGCAGTAACCATGCTTCACGGGCAGTTGCGGCTTCTTTCCGGGATTGCCCACACTGCCGCGCTGACGCTGAGACCAAAACTGCGGGTGCTGCTGCTTGATGTGTCGCTCCATGTTTGATCTTAGCGTGAATCGTGCGGAACAGTGCTCGCAGGTGAAGGGTCGCTCCGTCCGATACCTGCGCTGCTTTTGCTTGGGCATCAGCACTCCGTTCTTAATGACCATCTTGACGGAGTTGGGAGAGTGCATCAGGTCGGGCTTGGAGAGCTGTATTGGGCTGTGCAATTTGGGCATGCTATCACTGAAGCTCGAATCGATATTTAAGCTGAGAGGCTTCATCTCTTCAGGTTGATTCTTTGGAGTGCTGAAGCCGTCTGGCTTGGGAGTTTCCATCTTGAAGCCGTTAGGGTACCCCAAGGTGGGGCTTCGGAGCGGCTGCTGCATGTTATGGAGATTTTTCAACTCGTCGGAAATTAATGAACCGCCGCCAAGCTGAAACCGCTGCGTTCTCTCCTTGAGGTCTTGGGAGTTGTGAGGAAGAGAGGCTGACATTGAGGAGAATAGCAGGGAGTTCAGAGGAAACCCGGACCAGTTGGGAAGGGCTGGGAAGCCGCGGCATAGAGCTAATTGTGTTGCGTAAAGCGCGGCTGGATCGATCTTCGGAGGAGTCTTGAACAGGTGTTGAGCAAATATTTGCCCCATATTCGGGGGAACGTGTTGCTGTGGAATCCGGGACTGCAAAGGTGGCGACTTCACCGTTAAGTCTTGAGGCTCTTCCTCTGCTTCATCTTCGACTTCCAAGCGCTTAACGCTGTTATCGCTGTGCTTTTTCTTGCTCAGATCTAACACCAGATCTAGAGGCTGGTCCTCCTCATCTTCATACTCGTCTTCCGAGTCCTCAACGAAGCTGTTTTCCTTGAGGCTCTCAATATTCCTTACCTGTATTTTCGTAGCAGGTGGGAAGCCGTAGTTCATCGCCTGCAGATTCTCCCTGCGAATTATATCTCCCGGAAACACCCTCGAGGGTTTCAGCTGCAGCTCCGAAGCAACTGGTAGGATGGTGGGTTTTAATAGGTTGATTTCGGGAACGAACTTGGGGGTGGAGCAATGAACTTTCTCGAATCCCACCTCGTGCTTTCTCGACTCGTCCTTGCCACCGAGCTTGTTGAGTTCTTCATTTGTAGGATCTTCCGAAGGATGGTATATGATAGCTTTCTTCACCTCCTCCCTCGTCGTTTTTGAGTGTCTGTTTCTCAGATGCCGCTCACAGTTAGCTTTAGTCGTGAAGGCATAGTTACAGAGCGAGCATTCGTAAGGTCTGTCGCCATTGTGAGTTCGCATGTGTCGGATTAGAGCCGCCTTGTCGACGCTGGAATGGGGACACATATTGCAGTGGTAGGTGCCGTTAGTGTTACCGTTGAGATGCGCCCGATTGTGGCCCTTGAGTGCGCGCAGGTTTGGGAAGACAGCCGTGCAGAGTCTGCAAGGAAATTCGCCACGTAGTTTCATCTTGCGGAACTCTACGGCGAATACGTCCTGAGATTCCTCCTCTTCATGCTTTTGGTACTCTGGTTGCAGGTCCGGATGCTTGGGAGGCTCCGCTTGCTTCGCCTGGAGCTGCCGCAGGTTTATGTTGGAAAGAATAGACTGGATGTCGGCTAGATCTTTAGTATTGTCCATGGCTTTGGCTAGGTGTTCGCGTAGTTTGTTACCCGCCGTGGGAGGTGGCTGCTTCTCGGGCGAGTTATCCACCAGATTCAACCTGGAGAAAAACTCCATCCTACGAATCTCCGGCTGTGAAATGCTTGTCAGGTCCAGCCCATTGTGGTAGTCGGAAGATACACAGCTCTGCTCGTGGATATCTAGTGAGTTGGTGCAAGGAAAAGCCCTGCCACACTTTTTGCATTGGAATTTCAGCCCGCCGGAGACCTTGTGCAGGTTCATCTCACATTCTCTTCGCGCGATATGGGGAAACTTCTCGCTGGAGAAGTCGACGAATGTTAAATCCTTGAACCCTACCACCGGCTGCCTTCCCACCGGGTTTTCGTGAACCGCGGCTCTGTGCATCGCCAGAAGTTTATTGTTGAGAAACACTTGCTTGCAAACGACACATTTAGCTGGGTATTCGGGGTGATTGTCCTCTAGATGTGTTTCCAGCACCAGTAGCGAGTTAAAGTCACTTCTGTCACACACGGGACACTTAAAGGCTTGAGAGAGTTCTACGTCTGCGTATTGGTCTCGCAGTCTCTTTCCTCCGCATTCTGGTTCCGAATTTTTTCTCTTGACGCTTTTCTCAACCTTGTTGTTATTGAATTCGGTGCTCTTAGAGCTGCTGCTGTCCGTGCTTCCGTCGGATTCGTAGCTGTTTTCGGCTTTGTGGGAGTGAGTGCGCATGTGTCTATGCATGTTTCCATTAGTCGTGAACGTATCTCCGCAGTACTTGCAGTGGAAAGGTCTCTCCCCGCTGTGGACCAAGACGTGCCTGTCTAGGCTGCTGCTGGAGCTCAGCACCTTGCAGCAGATCCGGCAGGTGTAACCCTTCTCGTCCTGGGGCTCGTTTTCGTTGTTGTGAGATCGAATGTGGAGGGTGAACTCGTGCTGGGACGTCAGCATCTTCTCGCAAATCGGGCAAAGGTACTTCCGCTCCGGAGAAGAGCAGTCACTTCTGTTGTCAGTTTCTGAAGCTTTGGAAATATCAGTTTGCTCTATGGTGGTGTTGGTGGCAGAGAATATGCCGGAGTCGTTTTGGCTTGATAACGATTCTTTGGTGAGATGGCTTGGTGAAGGCAGTTGTTCCATTTCGGAGACTGAAACAAAAAAGCCTTTGAGTACTTTCAGAATTGATTACCTTTAGAGAAAAACTTAATAGGTAAAATTCGAACTTAACCAGAACAAAATATTATATCTCCACGCTCGTTTCACTAACGAATTTAGCATCTCCTGATGATGCTGTTGATGTTCTGGTATAAAAAAGGGGTTTTTAACAGATTTAGAGAATAATTACATAAAATAATAAAATAGTGACTAGTTGAATATTGAACGTTCGTGGGTTACGATCAGTGCTTCTGACCGTTGTATTGTCACTTTGGTAAATGAACTGACTACCTTAACACTCACAAACATTCAGGTGAAGGCGATTTCAATTTTTGTCGTCGTCTGTATCGTCAATACCCACAATCGTCTTCGCAAGATAACAGATCGTTTTCGGATGATAACTGAACATTCTCGAAATGAACAAGGCGGATATAATGTTGCGAACCCATCAAATTGAAAACCATTTAACAGAGATGATAATCGATTGGATTCAAATAACTACTTAAACAGAACATAAACACAGACTCAAACACCTAATGATTAATCTCGAATAAAACAATAATCATTATGTTTGATAACAAACATTTGTAAATGATACCGAACTGGGCCAGACAAATATAAGCATAAAGAATGGGTTGTCTTCCGGCGCGTGTTGTTCAAAAGAAAAGGATCATTTGGTGATAAAAATACAACGCAAATAACTCCAAGAAAGGTTTATTGTTTAATTCAACTCATTAATCGATAATTCTCTTTCGGAGAAGGAGCATGATTGTACATCCAATTTCGGACCAAAGGCCAAACATTATTATTGTTAGGAAATTAGTATTTTCTATTCTATTATAAATCGAAAAGTACACCTCCGTTCCGATAAAAAATGGGGAACGATACATCTGTTTGAAGGGTGAAGATTTTGCAAAGGTTATCAATCAGTACACCTTTGCGGTACATTTTCCATGTTTTCAGTTGGTTAGACGTTAGACCAATTTAGTTATATACGTTGTGAGATTAAGATCGACTGAGAAGTCTGAAGTGATCTAGAATGAACTGGAATGGATTAAGACTAAAGAATGTCGAAATATACAAGTTTTGGATTTTTTTAGTTATTATTCTGATTTAGGCTTGATATTCAGTAAAAAAGAATTACTATTACTATTATTACCCACTTTCTTACGCGTCTCCAAGATAAGAGAACGAAGAGTACCTGACATGAAAACGAAATCGTCGCCGATAAAATGTCTTTGTGTCTCTCGACACGATATTGGTAAACACGACGACATATTCGTCGACTTGACCCGATTACTATTGTTCGAAAGGTCTTACGCAAAACTATGGACAATGATTATGGAAATCAGTCGGAGAAGTGTTGATCACGTATCGGGCTGCGCTTTTAGCTGGAATTTTTCTGTAATCGCGTTAGCGCGATGGGAATGCGAGAGCAGAACGAAATTCTGAGAAAGCGGGCATCGACAGGCGGCTGTTTCCCAAATATCGATGGAAAGCGTCGCACGACGCTCCGCCGGTGAAGAAATTAAACATAATCGAACACATGCAGTGAAATAATGTCTAAAGTAGTAGATTGAGTACGGGTCCTTCGAGCCGGATACTTAAATCCGGCTCGAATTCCCCAAAATGTCTCAACTGGATTCAAAATTCACAAGAAATGCATATGCCTATTATCAATTTTTTGACATCGTTATGTTGCGAACATACAAAGAATTATTAGAAAGGACAAATTTTTTTAATCGACAGTTTAAACCGCAAATTATCTGATAATAAACCCTTAAATATGTCGATTATGCAATGGACAATTCAAACTATCGATTGTAGATATTCTACAATTTCAACGATTACAGGTAGACTATAGTTTGAACTGTCGATTTTCTATAATCACTGTCGATTATAAACGAAAAATCAACAGTTCAAAGTGACGATTACGAATAATGAACAGTTTAAACAGGGAATTATAGCTAGTCTACAGTTTGAACTGTTTAATATGGCTAATTGAAAACTTTAGTATCATTTATGTATGTAATCAACAGTTAAAACAATAGATAATCTATCTATATATAATTGATATTTTGAACTGTTGATAATTTCAACCACCTATAGGTAAAACATACTTCAAATTGACGATTGAATATAATCAACAGTTTTAAGTTATAAACTCCTAATCAACAGGTCAAACAGTTTGTATTGTTGTTTAAACTATCGTTTATGTATATTCGACAGTAAATTGTCGATAAAGGCTAATCGCCAGCTTAAATTTCAATGAATTTTCTATGGCTAGAATTAAATCAAATAATCGTATGGATGTTTTCACGAACTGTCACAATCATTTGAGATTTTTAGGCACCTTTCTTACCCCGATTCAACTGGTATTATTTTCTGTAATTGCTGAAACAAAAAATCGCGGTCGAGATAAATTGTGTAATCTCGCGAGCAGCGGATGCAATCTCGAAAGAGCGGAAAATGCCTGATTAAATGGACCACAATGAGATATTCGTACTGAAAAACCGCTTTCATGGTTTCATTTCCTTTCCTGCACTTCAGATTCGTCGATAAACGAGAGCGTTTAGTTTCCTTCATCGAGAGAAAGGTCGTACTTTTTTAATTGCGGTTTCGGATACATTGCTTACTTTTGTTTTCCATCGAAAAACTATATTTTCTCACGGTTAGGAAAGATTCGTTTATTCAAAATATGTCACATTAGAATGCTCAATAATAATAAGCGAACACTCTGAAATCATACCGATTTGCGTCAAGAATTGTTTTTTTTATGAGTAACACCTCAAAGGTTACAATGTAAGAGTTTCATCTCAACCAGTTTCATTGTTACGCGATATTTTCTCTTCTGAAAATATTATTATATCTTATAGAAAAAAATCCGATAAAAATATCGAAATAACAGAATGTTTTCTTGTGTTTCAACTCGTTTTGTTTGTCATTTAACAGTGATTTTAGAAAAAAATAATGTTAAACTACAGTACAGAACAGACATTCGTTATCTGAATATTTTGATTTCTTAATAATAATTTTGAAAAGTTTTCTTTTATTTATAGTATTTAAATTTCAATTGTAACCAATGAATATTAAGGAATTATAACTCACATGAAATGAAATTGGAATTTTCGTGCATATTTAAATCAGGTTTTACCACTTACATGAAAATAATATAACAAATGATGTCAATGTTAAATCATATAAAAAAGTATTTGAAAGATGCAGCATTAAAAAAATCTTCAATTTGATTTGAAAAGTTTAGTCTTCCAAGTGAATTTTTGAAACTACACTATGTCGCACCTTTTTCATATAATTTGTTATTACCTGAAACGATCAACAATTAATCATCTCGACGAAAATTCCAATTCCAGACAAGATGATGTTTCGCACTGTTGAGGTCAGATGTTGACGAATATGAATTTCAAATCATTTATCACGCGATGAAGTTCAGCAGTTGCAAATCGTCATGATTCACGCTTGAGACGCGTCAAATTCACAGACAATTACAGACGTATTCTCAATTCACGTACAGGGTACTGTAAACTATCCAACCCAAATTACAAAACCCATAAATTTGTTCGATATTCTTTCTTTCTTAAACTTACTGTCATTCACACAGTGGCAGCAACTTGTAAATAAAGACACAACTATCAATTTTAAATTTTATAATAGGTATTTAGGTAGAACATGACTCCGTTGCACACTCTTATCGGTTTGTGAGTATTTTGTCTCGCGATAATTTTAATTTTGCGATAACTTCTAAGATTTTCTTTCAAATTGTTTGGTGTCAAAGACAATCATAATATGCATGAAATGCACAATAGAATTGCACAAAAATGTATTATAGAAACTATTGAACAGGTTCCATAATGTTGTTCTTACCAATGGTGTCTGATGGCGGGGGGAAGCCTTGTTGGGGATTGTGGGCCATGAAGACGGTCCCTTGCATCTCGAAACTACCTTGAACTGAAACAAATAATGAATATTTAGGAAAATCACAAAAATTGAAATCAAGAACAAATAATTGATCAGTTTTTAGAACGATACATTTTTTCTGTATACTCTGTATACAGAAAAATTGTATTTTGTTGAACAACAAGTGTGATATATTTTAACTATCAATTGCTTTGGAAGAATATGTTCACGTTGTCTTTGCAGAACTTCCAAACCAAACCCACGAATTTTCATTCTATTATTCATTGATTCTTTGAATAAGTAAATAAAGATTTCAGGACTCCGGTTGCTGTAATAACGGATGTTATATGCTCGTGTGAACACGCTTTCAAAATGAACGAAATAATTCAAACAACAGGATCCGAAATTGTTGGATAGACCTCCTCGGTCATCTGACTCAAATCCTTTATTTTTTTAAAGGAACACAATAAGATTAAAAGTGCTCTACATCAAACTCATTGGGTGACTTGCGAGGGTGAATTGTTATATTAACTCTCAAATAGAAAAGCAGTAGCTCGAGAGCGAAAACAGGAGATCTACTGCTAACACAGTGGACCTGGCAACACTGAACACGGCACTCCTCAAGTGCGATTTCTTCTTCATCCACAGTGGATTGGTTCGCGATATTTCGCGGTTTCATTCATTTGCGGTTTCTTTTCGCTAGCGGCATTGTCAATAACACTGTGATAAATATTGCACCAGTATTATTTAGTTCATTTATTTCAGTTGAATAGCTCCAATATGTTTTCATTGTTCATATGCGTAGATGAAAATATTCGAAAAGAAATCAGTAGTTACTGCGTAGATTTTGGGTGTGCGTTTTCCATCAATAATTTTCGTCAACGTACGACAATGCTTTGTTTCGATTCGACGCAGGAGATAATAACATCGAACGCATCGAAAACTATTCCATTGTGAGCGACTCAGAAAGTATACACAATGATAAAAAAGACATCCATCGCAAGCGGGTACCTACCTCTGTTGATTTCAATGAAATATCTGTCAGATAGGAGAGCGAGCATATGTTTGGTCCACCTGCCGGCAGGAACACCTGCCGCGGCTCGTGCTGCTGGACCCCTTTTTTATTCTCGCGGCACGTCACGATTTACACAATATCGCTGTAATGAGGAGAACGAGAAAAGTCTGTTATATGTGTCGATGATTAACGATTTTTTTTTGTAATTGTATCAAATGAGACACGGTTCCAGAAAAATCTCCAAGGGTTAAATCTGGATAATACAGGCGACAGCTAGGTGAAAGCGTCAAAATCGTTGAGAAAAAATTCATCAAACATTCATCAGGAAACGAATTAATGAAAATAAGCCAAAATCAACAAAATCAACATATCTTATCTGTTTATCAGTTTTCCTAGTTTGATAAAATGCTTTGCAAAACAAACAAAATTTTTCAATCTGCATAAGATGCACTTGATCTCCAAGATGTTTACAGGATGTAAACGCTCCAAGCTGAAAGTCTGCCATCCAAGGTTAACAGATAAGATATCTGAAATATCTTTAGGTTACTCCATGAAACTTGCCAATTAGTTTTTCAAATTTTTATACGGAAATGCGCAAAAAGATTATTTCAAAATGGTTCGAGAAATCTCAGTCTATTGATCTTCCTCTACCTTAGCAGGAACGTCCAGAATTCTGCAAATCCATCATGCCCTTTATCAATACGCATCGTCTTGCCATGACACCAACTCAGCACAATACAACAGGAAAGAGCTTTGGAGAAAATATGGATGTCTGTGGAACAGCATCGACGATGGAAAACCACTAATAGACATTCCCAAGAAGGGTTGTGAGAGGACCACAAACAAAAACTACCAACCAAGCCTGAACACCACAGTTATTCATTAAAAGCAATCATGCCAGACTTTTCTTTTCGCCTCACTTAAAACTCGACCATCTCTTGGGAATGTCATTTGCCCCATTTCGTGGCGTATGCATATCGACTACAATTTCCCACTTGCTATTCGAGTTGTCACTTCTTTCACTCGCTTGACTCACAGCGTGAGTGATCTGGAAAAAACATCGCATGTAGACACGGATCGATATTTCGCGCAATTCAATATTAGCGAGAATCACTTTGCAGGAAACGTGATTTTCGAAAAAATAATTTCTGACGATCAACTTTATTTGGTGTGGCATGTGTCGAGTCCCATGGTTTTTCCAATAGGTCCTTTTATTCATCATCACATGTTCACTTGGTATCTGTCGAACAAAAATGTACATACCAAAAATGGTCAAAAACTTTCTGCTTCTCTCCATACATTTTACGTTGCCTCAAAAATGTTTCTGATTGGTTGAAATCAAAGATCGCGAAATTCCTACTTTTACTCTGTACTTCTTATGGAGTTAATAAGCCTCATATAGGTATGTTAAAGTATTTCACAGCAGGTTTGAATAAATGATTTATTTTTACAAGCTCTACCCCCGCAAAATCTGAATAGAATCCTAATTTTCCCTGAGTTTAAGAGAAGCATCACATCTAGAATTGCTAAGTACACTGTTTTTACATTAAATCTCCTCTTTTGGCTGTTGAGCTACCTTGTAGTATCTATACATATATTTTCTACAGTTTTTTTATATCAATTTATTTTTACTAACACAAAATCTACTACTTGGCATAAAAATGATCTGGCAACACAAACACAATGTAAAAAAGATCTAATAATTCAGCTAATATCTTAACAGAACTTTTATTAATCAATTCTAAAGCGATACGTAGTGTGCCAGATCAGTTAGTCAGATTATATACTAAGGCATTCGGCTACAAAGCTGCCTACATTTTACAATGAATTTAGCAAGGAATCTTTCTACCGCAGTCGTTCAGCAGCAATCCAGGTTGTGGGTGTGTCGCAGCAGGATCTCCTGAGAGCAACGAATCCAAGATGGCGTCGCTCGCGACCCGTATTGATCTGAATCTGTACCTGAGTTGTCATGGTTACATATCATACACAGACACCTGTCTACGGTTTTTCCCCTTGTCCCGATCCCCCTTGACGCCAACGAAGGGTTGCAGCAGGAGAGAGCCAGGAAATCAAACAATTTTAACGTGGAATGGTGCGTTTTGAGGGTGGACGTTTTTTATCATGAGCAGAGAGCGTGTGAGTCAGGGTAATAAATGAGATGGCTTTGTTGGGGTGATTTCTTTGGTTTCGAGTTTTTCGAAAGAGGCTTTTTCAGTTATCACAAGAACATTTTGACAGGAACTTGTCATCACTGGCATGTGATGTGTTGAAAAACGTACTACAAGTTGCAATGTTGAAGTGCGAACAGTTTTTGAAAATCGAATTGAATCGAAAATGAATTGAGTTTATCTTTCTGTGATAATCCTAAATGGATATTCTGAAAAGGAACAAAACTACTCGACAAGAAACATGCGAATATTTTATTTTCAACAAATTTGACATCTCTTAAAAAAATTAAATAAACCCAAAAATTTGTTGAAATCGTTAAATTCCGATTTATAATGTTGAAAATTTATTTTTGAGAAAACATGTGACCATTCATGGCTTTGTCGAGTAAGTACATTTATTTTTAAATATAAATATATTTCAGAAGAGTGATATTTAATTCGTTTTCATCTATTTTGAGTAACTGTATTTGAAATAATTTTGAAAAAATTTTGCACACAGTACAATTAAATGCATTTCAACTTCAATTCCTATTTTGTCCCCTTCAAAGTACACTTCAAATACACTTGTGTCAGCATGTTTTTCCATTCTCTAAGCAGGTCTGATATGCACTTTTTGGTATGTTCTTAATCTCTATCAGCGATTCGCTTTTTATCTCATCAATCGTGACAAAACCCCATCCTTTAATAGGTCTCTTCAATCTTGGGAACAGAAAAAATCGCAGGGGCCCAAATCCAGTGAATACGGTGGCTGAGGCATGATGACGGCATGGTTTTTGGCCAAAAAAATTACCAATAAGCAATGACGAGTGAGCAGGTGTATGCAAATGTCATGAATTGTTTTTCCACAATACTGTACGTTTTCTTCACGGCGCATAAATTCAAGATAATACTACAGATGCACTACGCCACGGCATTGAAGACAACAGTGAGGCAACCTTGACATTTGATCGAACTTGTCGTGATTTCTTTGGTCTTGGCTCTTCCACTGGGACGATTGAACTTCGTGATTCGTCACCAGTTATGACCCTTTTAAGCAAATCTGGATCGCCGTTGACGTCATTCAACAATTACCGATTATACATAATAATTTTCTTCACTTTCTCAAACTATTTCATCGGTTGTTGATGTGCTGGAGCTTCCAGGGTGAGCGTCCTCATTCACATCTTTTCGACCTTTTGTTTCTAACTCAGAGTACAATCACCGTATGCTACTGTCAACATTTTACTTAGATATTCAATCGCCCGAACAGTTGTAGTTAAAGTTAAAGCTGCTAGAACAATCACAAGAATTAAAACGTTATTCCATCCGATGAGCCGTATGGTTACGAGATCGATTCGCTTCTAGAAGCTGGCATTAATCACGGCAATCAATTTTAATATTTTCTATTAGGCCAAATTCCCGGTCTGCTAAACAAACTGCCTGCGTTTCATCTCGAAATCAAGAAAGCGTGCATAACGCTGCCTCTTTTCTTTTTATTATGATCGCAAACAGTTGCGTTGTTTATATAATTGTTCGTTTCATGAGGAATTGGAAAACGATATATTATTATCATATGGAAGTGTGTCGTCGGTAGTTTCTCCATCCTATTGGTGGATGAATTTTTTCTCGGACGCGTCGCCGGTTTTTCATGACGACCGTTAGCCTTGGCAGATTCATTACTTTGCGACATAATTGATTTAATTACCATCTTGAAACTTGCATCTCAATCTGTGTTTTCCTAAAGACTTACGTCGCTAGTAAAAAAATCGATACATTGGGAATTTTCCATACAACAATAAAGGATGAATATTTGTTTTTTCGCTTCATCTAAATTTTGAAAAATATATTTCCGTACTTACTAACGTATTTTTGTCCATTTGAATGTTACTCATCATTCTATTTTGGTGAATTAGAAGTGTTTTTATCCAATATTCAAGAAACACTTCATTGGTTTGCTGACTTCAAACGTGGTCGTAGAGACACCAATAATGCAAAATGCAGTGGACGTCCAAATGAGGCAGCAATACCAGAAAACAAAAAATCCACGAAATCGTTTTGAATTATTGAAAAGTTGAGTAGCGTGGGTTAGCTGACATTGTAAAAATATCAGAAGAACGTGTTGACTGTATATTGCATGATCGTTTGAATATAAGAAAATTCTATTCTATTCTACCCAGAACGTCTTGATGATTCTGAGCAGGGTTTGGCCATGTTTGAACATAACAAACCAGGATTTTCGCATCGATATGAGACAATGGTTAAAACATGAAACCATCACTTCACTCCGGAATCAAAATGATCGTCATCTGAGTGGAGAGCAACTGCTGAACCTCGTCCAAAGCGCCTGAAAGCACAACAATGGGCTGGAAAGGTTATGGTCTAGTCAAAATTGGTATTAAAAAGTTAGAGCGGCGCTGGAATGATTGTGTGGCTCTTGATGAAGATTGTGTTGATGAATAACGCGTTATTTCTCAGCCCGGTACTTTTCAGTCCATCTGTTATGTATTCATTCGGGAAAAATATTCATAATGTGCCAAGGAAGGTTCGCAGCATGAGATATTTTAGTGCATGCCTATCATGTTGGAATTTCGGGAATGTTTTCCTAAAGAAGTCGATTATTGGACAAAAATTGGTGAGTTAATTCAAAAACTAAAGCGAGTCCGGTGACATGAAATAAAATACCAATTTCATCGATTACGTATCCGTTTCTCATAAAGAGAGCATTCCCAAAATCTGCAGAAAGTGCACCCGATCAATACCTCTTCTCGAACACAATCAATAACTGCAACGTCACGAGAAATATCGCAATCGCTTTCAATGTTTAACATTTCCAACATAGATCCACACTTAAGTTACATCTTTTAATTTATATTTGTCGTTGATAATTTAAGATTTATCTATAAATACGCCTTGGGTATTAAATGACATTAGCTCACGTAGTTGGCCATGAAAATAACATGCGTCCGCCCGTGTAGTGTTTGTTTTCGTTTACTGGATGCCGGCGGGGGGTTAGGTGTTTCATGGAACTGTTCTATGCCCGAATTCTGGGAAAACATTCAGTTAGATACAGTTCGGGTTAATTCATTCGTGTAGCAACAAAGATATAAGAAGTGATTTTCCATTTAATACCTAGATTTCTATAACCTATATTCGCATTGAGTTATCAAATGCAATGTATATTTTCGAAAACTCGGGCTTAGACACTTCTCTTCACCGACCACATCTGACTCCCCTATACATCAAGTTTCTCCTGCTGCATGAATTAGTGTCAAAACAGGAAAGCACTTATTTTCGTCGAGTTATCAACTGATAAGACTAAATCTATCAGGCAGACCTGTTATTTCGGTTTATGCGGTTTTCTTTCTCGGTTGGTGTTCTTAGATTGTTTTCTCAAACACAGTCAAGGCTAGATACGAGGTAGGAATTGGTAGGAATTATCGATATTTTTGTCTCCGAGAAAAACACCGATAAATTCTAATGGAAGAGGCAGAAACAAAAGAGAAACCATAACGATAATGAAAATTGCGGACCAGTTTAACAATATTTCACTATGACTGCGACAACTCTAAGAATTATGTACAAGTCACTGTTTTTTATCTTCGAGAGAAAATTACAATATTTAAAAGTTAATGAGCATCTTCCAATCTGCCATGCGTGGATGATTTCTTTATTACCTTCTGAATCATAATTTCACTCCACTTAACGGAAGATAATAGATGTGTTTAAAGTATGAGATAAGTTTTACTTCAAAACTAACTGAATATATTAATGAATTATTTATCAAGTAGAATTTAATTTCTTTATTTGTTAAAAAGTTTCAATTTTGCATTCTGTTTTCTATATATTACCAGAAAATGTATCGATTTGATACACGTTTGTTTTCAAGTTCTACATTGATGAGGCATCGAGTGAAAAAATTTAATGTATACTTTTATACAGATGTGAATCCCAAAAAACACCATGAAACACTAACTTCCTCTATATTCCATAATTTTGTCTTCCATTAAGTTTTATCGAACCAAATCATGGAATACAAAACACAGAAATACATGGAACAGAAATAAGTGACCAGCGACAGGTGACATATTATAGAAAAGGCAAGGGGCATCTATCCAAAGAAAATAAAGAAGCAACTAAAAATATATTTTAGGTACCGTATTATGTATGGATACTCATTATAATATGGTCTCATTATAATGTGGATGTTCATTTGTTAGAAGGCATGTCATCAGACATTTTTCAGATACTGGATTATATATCATACGTACATTTGTAAAACTATTTGAGAGTTGACATGGCTTTGAAAATAAGTCGTTTGAAAGTTTGCATCAGAAATACTTTTTCCAGGGACAAATAAAATGAAACATTTGCAATGGAAACCGGAAAAAAAATCAGTATGAATGAAATATTAGAAACTTCAAGCAGTATTGATCATTTATGTAAACTGTCACCATTCTCAGCATCCGAAGCAATAATAAAATTTTACTCCACAGCAAAAGCATTCTATAAGTCTGAGCTGTTCTATAATAGCAACACGTTGTATCCCTCGAGTTCCGCTTGTTGGAGATGAACTATTCTCGGGGAAGATTTCATTAAAGAGAGCTACCTCCGTTACGCTGTGGTGGCCATCCTGACAGTCTTTCATAACATAGGTAGAGCATCTTTCGGTTTCGTTATATGTTGTGACGGAATTTTATTATGCACACTTACAGAGTGGATCGTTGGGTAACGCCAGTCCGAGGCAGTTTAATTGAATTTAGCAGATCGTTATCGGAGGAGCATTGCATCACCCGCCGGTTGGTAAAAGTTGTTAATTTTTTTATAAAGCTCGTTGAAAATTATGAATAATTAGTGATTTTCATAACAGTGCGAGTTACCTCTCCTTTTCTGTACCAATTAAGCATTCTCCAATTATACTGGCTAAAGGCAGCAGTGTACAATGAGAATAATAAGAAGAAGAAAAACGGTTCCATTCAATCACGGCCTATCAGCCAGGATTTGGTTCTCTCTGATCGTAATCAAACTATTATTTATAAATATACCCCTGTGTTTTCGTATAACTTCCGTAGAATTCATTCAGTTTTGTAATAATTATAAAACATCAGAAAAAAAAAAGAAATTACAGTTTTATAATCTATATAATAATTTTTTTTTTGAACAACTGACCAATTCAGAGTTACAACTGTGTGGTATCGGGAGATAATAAAAATAGAGTCGTCAACTCTGGAAATATAGTCGATTTTTGACTATCCCTGTACGATATTGAAAGAACGTGTCTTTCTTTTATACAGCTCGGATTCGAGCGAGATATCCCAACATTCACAACTCGATATTGAACATTTATAAATATTTATTTTATTGTAACAGACATCTGAGATTATTGCAATAAACAAAGGTGAATGTCTAATGCTTCGACGAGTATATTTTATTTTGCATATTTCACATATGGGTTTCGAAAAGATAAACAAGTTCTGCTGAAATTACCAACTCAAGGTTCTGACTCGTCAACCTCAAAGATAAATATTTTTTGGAACCTTTTTAACAAACGTTGATGAGAAACGAGAGGTTTCAAACTTTAAAAGTATTAAAAATATGTATTACGTACTAGATCTATTCGAAGTGTTCTCACCAACTTAACCAAGAAATAAATTTTATAAAATGAGAAGAAATATGGTGAATGATGTTTGCTTTGCATGTATTTGTATTTTCCATAGTAGAAAATGTGTCTTGTTCAAAACCAGATAATTAATTTTCAGAACATTTTTCAGGAGACACAAAATCAAGAAAAAAGACTTGTTCATTACCTGAAGTATTTCTGAACGTTATAAATGATGGTAAGAATATGAACTGTAGGCCCTAATGTGTTTCCTACCAACTTTTAATGTAGTTCTCGCCGCGGATTAGTTTTTTATTTTGACTTTATTTTCTGCATTAGAATTCGCAAATATTGACCATAATTAACTTCAATCGAGTGGCTAATTGCTATTTTTATCGTACAGGAATAAATTATAAATTTAGTATATCTCTGAAAACACTATACAACTCAGTTCGTTACCTCCAATAGAGGATGCGGTTAAGAAACATATCAGAAGAGTTTACTTGCGTGTTCAAAAATAGAAAAGTAATGTGCGAATACCCCCTGAAGAATGGGGTTGAAAAATAAAGTGATCTGCAACTGTTTTCTCTGCATTTCTATTGTGTATATTATTTAAATATTATCAATAGTTCTGCCACAATTAGTTTCTGATATCAAATGATATAACAGAACGAAAATTAAAAAAAAAACAATGAAGCTAGTAGATGCAATTTTTCTATTGACCTCGTATATGATTCACAATTCCGATTTGGAAAAACTAGTCGCCAACATTCAACAGCTTCATATCCTTCACCCGATTAGGGAAACACCGTTGCAAATATATTTCCCGCTAGTGCAATTTTCTATCGATCTGTTTGAATAATTTCGAATAAGGAAATTGATAAGTTATCTCGCTGCTCAAATAGAAAATTGCATCGAACGAGAAAAACTTATCTGTAATATGTACTCGAGATGACGAGGCCTGTCTCTAGATGTACCAAAAAAGGGAGTGTGCTCGAGATTAGAGAATTCTTGGAAGAATTTTGTGATGTAACAGTAAACACAAACTATTGACTGATGCGAGCAAATACGAGATTGGATGCATGCTGAAGTGCTTGGAAAACTTTCTATTTGATTCAGACTTAAATTGATTTTTTTGTTGATTTGTAATATTTCATCTGAGAATTGAAAGTTTCTGTGACTGATTTGAAATGAGTTTGTTGAAATTAAACAAAACTCGTTTTTACTACCAACGAAGTGATTCTTTTCGCGGCGGCGACGGCGGGGTAGGCACAAAACATGTGCTGCGCTATCTCACAATCTTCCACAATCTCAATGTGTTTTTGATCCTCAGCTACCTGATCTTGGTATATTTTCCACCCTGAATTGCTAGATGAAGGCATCAAGTTAGAGGTAATTACCAGAACACTTTGACTTCCACTATCAACCAGTAGTTAAAAACAGCAGATGCTTTGTTAGAAACCGGTCGTGAAAGCTTACACACCATGATAGCTTCCAACTCTACAACTTTCATTTGAAACATTCTTTTTTTCACCTCAAATGAGGACAAAGGTTGGGCCCTAAACATCGATGGTATACCATTTATATAGGGTCTTCCAACAGGGAATCCCGAACTTTGACATTTGATAATGGCCATCTTTTGCCAAGTCACCATGGATGGATATAGCATTCAACAACACGTACATATAATAAAATCGTTATATCAAAATGGGTGTTCTGTTCGGGCACCGCGCGCTTCGCCCATTTTTCGGTCGCTATAATCGTTATACTGAGAAGATTATTCGCAATATAGTGGATAAATTTGAGTCCAATGATTCAGTAAACGTTCCACCAACACCCGTACGTTTAGGAAACGCAAGATCTGTGGAAACCATCGCCGCTATCTGTGAGAGTGCGCAGGAGAACTTGGCCCTTCACAAACCACAACTTGGCGAATTTTGCGTTCGGACTTGGGCATACACCCGTACAAAATTCAAGTGATCCAGAAACTGAAGGCAAACAACCGCACAGAGAAAGACGTGTTTTGCTAAATGGACTCTGAAGTAGTTGGCAGCTGACCCTAATTTTCATCGAGAAATCATCTTCAGTAATGAGGACCATTTCTGGATTAATGGGTACGTGAACAAGATTAGATTAGATTAATATGGGGCTTCTTTGATGAACAGCAACTACACTGCGACTTTTGCAGGTCTATTGTGTGTGTCCTCATGTATGCTAGAGTTCCTTGTCCAGCCCCGTCCTTGTAACTAGACTCCATAGGCCAGACCTCAAGTTC
>WOGP01000243.1:9294-27856 GCA_015342065.1 Leptinotarsa undecemlineata
TCGGATATAGTACAATGCCTTATGTGGTATTAGCAAGGGGAATAGTTGTTTTCTGATAGATGTCAGTCCATCAGTGTAAGTGATTTGAGACTGGCCTCAACAAATTGTTATTTTAGATAATTCAAAATCTGTCCAATGGAAGATCTAGTGTATAAGATGCATTTATAATGAAATAGTACGAAACTATGCTGCTGGATTTTTTCAATAATGTAATATTTGAATATTGATTAACTTACCTGTAACGATGAGCGATTCTGATAATTTTGATCAACCTGCATTATGCATTGATTCGATCCTCACCATTGGGATCTCGGAAACTATGAGAGATACGAAGATGGTTGAATTGGGGCAAAGTTGCGCATTTAGTTGATTAACAATATGCCGTTGGGAAAGTTCTGAAATTCTGAGTATATCCGGAGATATCTGGAGAAAACAGAAATTTCAGAAAATGGTTTTAATTTTTTTACTGTATTTTTTGAAGGATTCAAAAATAAATTGCACCTGCACATTGCTACTTTATCCCTGCTATATAATGTTGTTTCCAGATTTGCTATCCGACGTTTCGGTCACCATCATCAACTTTTTTTATGGGCGCTACATTAGTTTTTTTCTGTTTTGAATAGTACCAGATTTAACCATTTCAATGATGTACCATAAGTTATCACTCTTTTTCAAAAAATTGGAGATATTGAAAAAAATTAATTCTTATCATAATAGGCTTTGACTTTGATGTTTTAAAATTTTTACTTTTAATTTGTTACACCCAATGACATTTTTTTATTGTACAAGTCATTGAATTTTTGGCGAAAAATGGCTTTTACGAATGAAGAACAAAGAGATATGATATAAATTTATTACATTTACGATAGAAACAGTGTTAAGACATCGGAAATGTATTTTAACTTGTATCTCGAAAGACGACAACCACATCGAACTATGTTCAAGTTATTGGATCAAAATTTCACCAAGTTTCGTTTGTTTGAAAAGCCAATGGAAAAATACAGAGACAGAATTAACAATAAAAATTTGATAAATGAGGTGTGTGAGGTAAAATAGACATTGTGTTATTTTCAATGAAACTACAATACAAATCTTTATTTTTCCTGAGACTTTTTTACAAGCATGGAAATCGACACATACACAAAAGATTGGAATTGAAAAATATCAAGTGATAAAATATGGAATATACATAAAAAGAATGAAGTCAATAGTAGATGTAGGAGAATAAAAGTGAATAAAAGGCATTTTTCTGGAGAATTATTTTAACGCAATTTTTGAAATTTGAGATTTTCCTAATGAATGCTGGAAGTTTATTAAATATTGTTATAGACATGATATAAGGTCCTTTTGATACAGATGTTAATTTGTGTACAGGAATTATCAGATTATAATTTTGCCTAAGAGTATAACCAGCAGCTTTGCGGATAGTATCCCTTTGCTGAAATTCATGGTAATGATTCCTGATGTAAGTGACACAATTTAAAATATACATGGATATCACAGTTAACATTTATAACTCAGTGAATAACTGCTTATAAAAATCACCATATTTTTCAAAAGACATGGTTCTTAGTATCTTTCTTTGAGAAGATCATTCAATCTGCTGCAGTTACCGTTATAGACTAATTTAGACTTGAATGAACATAGGCTAAATGTAGCTTAATAAAATAAGAATGAAGACAGAATTTCTGAGATTCCAAAGCACGAAAAAATGCTTGGATAATTTAATAGAAATGTAGTCAATATGATCATTCCAGGATAATTGTGAGTCAATATGTTCAAACCTAAGAATTTGACTGATTTTCTCTGCACAGTAGATTTTGTATTAGCTCTAACCAGTATACTACAGTCCATTCCTCTAAGCGAGAAAACAATGGTATTAGATTTATTGCTATTTAGTACGAGCCCGATTCTGACGCAGTAATTAAGCAAATTAGCAACTGCAATATCAGCCTGGTCAGATAACCCTTCACAAGAAGAAGAACTCAATAAGAAGAACGTGTCATCAGCAAACTGTACATTACAATGTTGTTGATTAATATTATTAGTATTAGAGATGTCGTTGACGGAAAAGAAAAAGAGAAGGACCAATAACACTACCTTGGGGAACACCTGTTAAGATGTTACGATTTTCAGAATGATATATTACATATTAGAGCCTAACCTTAACAGATTGTGATCTGCCAGTCAGATAAGTCTTAATTCATTTTAGACTTTGGCCGCGAACTCCAATATCATAAAGTTTATCGAGGAGAAGTTGATGTTTGATAGTATCAAATGCACGTGACAAATCAAATAGAATACTTATCGATTTTTCAACATTTTCAAGTTTGGATAAAACATGATTGACCAGAAAAAGAGTAGCATCTGTGGTTGATAAACCAGATTGGAATCCATATTGGCTCTTAGCGAGTAGGTTATACTTGTTACAGAAGGATACAAGTCTGTTGAGATAGGATTTTTCGAAAATTTTTGAAACAATATCTTTGAAGAAATAACAATAATTAACTAATGTAAAGACAAAAATGAATCACAGCAAATGCTCAAAATGCTGGCCGTCCTCATAATAACACAATTGTGCCCGTCTTCGAATATTATTCACTGCACGATTGATGTTCCTCCTCGTCAATCATCCGAACTCTCTAACAATGCTGTGTTGAAGGTCCTCAATATTTTGATATTCCCTCTGACCATTAACTCTATTTCTCAGTGTACCCCATGAGAATGTATCCATAATACTTAAGTCTGGAGACCTTGCTGGCCACCTCACCGGCCCATTATTCCCCATCCATACATCACCAAACCTTTCAGTTAGGTGATTAGATACTCGTCTGGTAGTGTACGGTGGAGACTATCATGTTGAAATCAGATGTTGTTATAGTTAGCCAAAGGTATATCATTCAAATAATCTACGAGAATCGATATTAAAAACTGGTGATAGGTTTCTCCATTCAGAATTCCATTGAGAACCCAAAATTATATCTTTGTAAATTCCTGTCCACACGTTAATACTAAAACGCACTTGAGGTCGAATTTCTCGGAACTGCCTGGGGTTTTTTATGCTCCAAATGTGTTTGTTATTTGGGTTAAATATCCCACAATTCGTAAAAGTGTTTTCATCTGTTCAGATTACATTTTCCAGGAAAACAGGAAAATCAAGTTTTCTTATTAGCCAATTATAAAATTCTAATCGCCTTTCGATATCACCTGGATGCAATTTTTGAGATATGTGTATTTTGTAACATATTAAACCGCTTTTCTCCGCATGTCTCCATGCACTTTATATTCATTTCGATTGAAATCTGACGTGTAGATTTCCCGGGGTTCATGTTTATCTGCAAATTATTAATTTATTTCGAAAAAGACACAATGTCTCGCTTACCTCATATATATACCTCATTTATCAAATTTTCTTTAGTTTCCTGCTCCATTCTCCGTATTTTTTCCTCGGCTTTTCAAATGAACCAAACTCGGTGAGATTTCGATCCAATAACATAAAGTAGTAGACGAAACGTCCATAGAAACTTCTGTAGTAAAAATATATTGCATCGAAGCGAATCGTCCATTTGAAAATACATTGAAATGAATCAGGCCAAACGACGATCACAGAACGCATGGAAATCCCCCGGTACCTACTACCAAAGTTCAAGCAATATAAGACAAATTACATACAAATCCAAATTTCCGTCTCATCCTGGGGCATTGTGTAAATTTACATGATGCATGAAAACTACATAATAGACTATGTGTATTTACATGAAACAGAAAATCGCCTGGAATGGTCCATAAGGCGACTCGTGAGGAATTCCAACCTTATAACTCGAAAATAAAAGCTCCCCACACATACACAAATGCACTGCGTGGCAAACCTTACAAAATAATCTAGATCACATAAATGAAAGAAATAAATGTTTTCAATTTAGTGCAATTGTATAACACCTTATTTAATAACTGTTCAAACTGATGAAAATATCAAACTAGGAGAAAAACAGTGGAGTACAATGATTTTTATCATAAATATAAACTAAATAACACGACTGAAATTGATATTCCAAATCCCATTTCATGAAAAAAGTCCCTTGTTACTCCTAACAAGCACGCGTATTTAGATCAAAATCGGCGAAATTAAACAATAGTTTTAGTAGAACCGTTTATAACCCGTTTATTTGATTTTTCCATATACAGTGTGATACAGTTACGATGAAGACACTTGTATTTTAATAATTTTTGAAAGCAAAGCTTTGATTTTTGGTAATGGTGTTTGCCTTCATTGGCCGAACTTTTCGCAATACTTAGCCAAGTGACAGTCTTGAACCCAGCCTGTTGGGAAAAATTCATTCTTGATATTCTGCTTCGCGTTGGAGATACCAAACTAAGTTATTCGAAGAATTACTTAGAAGTCAATTTTGATTCTACATACCGAATTTCAACATTAAATTTGAAATTTGTCTGATTTTCAATTATAAGTTCCGAATAAAAAACTACAGGAATGATAAAATAGTCGAGATCAATTAAATAAATGCATTCATGAAGAATATTAGGTTTTCATTTTCATTTCTAAGTTGAAACGAATTCATTATTTTCGTAGCTTCTTATTTAGAATCATTAAGTGAAAATAAGATTTGAATATAAAATTTGAATTTTGCATTGAAATTTGGTATATATTCAAACTGGTTTTCTAAGCATCGTTTTCAAATAACTTATTTTGGTATCTCTAACGCGAAGCAAAATATCGCAGTAGACTGGGTTCTCAAGGCTGACACTTGAGCTAATTATTGCAAAAAGTACGGCCTATGAAGGTCTGAGCCTGTATCAAAAATCAAATCTCTGCTTTCATAAATACAGGGGTGTCATCATCTTGAGTCACTGAAGTTAATGCCATCATTCAAGATACACCCTGTATGTCCTAATAAAATTTTATATTGAAAACAGAAATGAAAATTTCTATGTTTTTTTACCACTTTTAATTGTAACTAACGTTACCGCAGTTTCGTTCTATATGGACATTTTCAAACTTTTACAATAACGTTAGTTACAATTAAAAGTGGTAAAAAACAGACATTTTCATTTCTCTTTTCATTATGATCTCCTACCTCATAGTAACGGCTACATGCATCAATTTATTAAAATTTTATATTCATTATATTAATTTGAGAATCATGTATTCACATTCATTTGGTTACGTTGAAAAACAAAACTGTTGAATTCATCTACTCAGACTTTCAAGAAAATTGAGCTTCCTGAATTATCTCCTACATACAATCATTTATTCAGGACCATGAAAAACTACAGCATTTAGAAGGATGAAAATTAATTGGCTTCGAAATATCTGTCGATTACCATTTTTAACTCGCGGATTCTAAATAATAGAACACTCAGATATAAATTATAGGCGTTATTAATGGAATCTTTAATTGCCTAAATAACTGAAGATCAGAAGCACTAATCACGATTTGAAAGATTAAGTCTATTGTTGATAATTTGGATTTAAAATTTGAAAAATATTAAAACGATTCAGTTTTTCACTTACAAGCAGAAAAACCTAATAAAGCTTTATTTTTCGTGTGTATTTACCGGCCTGAATTACATTTGGAGAACTGTGTTTATGGGGAATAAACTTCCTGAGAATTATTTTCCAAATGGATCTCCAGGGATTCAAATCCAACGTGAATCACTACTTTCGCACAGGCGCAACTCTTAGAGCGCATTAAAAATGTTCTTGCACTGTTTGTGATAAAAAAAAGTATACCCCTGATTGAATATCTGGAAGATGTGAAAACAATAAGTATTATTCTGCCCACTTCAATTATATTTTTGAACTATTATATAACCTGTATAATAAATAATACTCATTTTTCAGAAAGGAAGGTTTTGACTGTCTACTGCTCCATCTTTATGAAAAATTATGTGGGAAAAGCCTTTATACCTGGAAATATACTCCTTTCAGTTGAAATAATACTCAATACTTATGTTGATTAAATCAGTTTATTTGTTTTTTGACTCAAAAATCATATGACACGATTGAAAAAGTAAATTTTCTGCAAAAAGCGCCGGACATACCCATACATGGAAAGTGAAAATACTTTCTTGGAACATAAACGCAACTCTGGCTTATTTTCAATTACTTTTTGTTCTGCTTGTCGTCGACACCTCATCTCCTTTCTCTTCTTCACGAAAATAGGTTTTTTTTGGACGCCTTTTAACTGTATGCAGCTGAAGATCTTCGTCAAAATATTTCTCGTTGTTTGTTTCTGCAACGGCCCTCTCTCTGCTTTTAAGCAAAAACATCTTATGAAAGTGAAGAGCCCTCATAGTTGGTCTATCTGACGACTAATGATCGAATGGATTATGATACGAAAACTTTGGAGTGTCCCTTAAATACCTTTACCCTGGTGGTCCCTTATGTACCTAAGCAAAGGAGAGGGGGCCCAGTAGAAGTCATTCAGTTATCAGTTTCATACCTGATTGAATAATAGGTAATTCAAATGAAAGAAAAGATGTTTAATACAGGTAGGGAAGTCGGAAAATTTCCTACCTTATCCATGATTTTATGAATACCTGATAGAGGTTTATCAATATCCTGCCCATAGTTAGGCAATAGTAGCATTTACTGGGTTCTATGAAAACATTTTACCTGGATATCGAGTTCAATGGTGATTCATAACTGATATTTGTGGAATACGAAAGCAGAATATAACAATATACAGGGTGTATCTAGAATTATGTTATTTCAAGTGGTAGTAACTTATTATCTAATATATAAAAATGGATGGTTGTTGGTTGGTTGGTTGGTTGGTACGTGATAAACTTCTACATCGCTCAACCGATCGTGATGAAACTTGACATGTATCAGTAATTTTTCATTGAGAAGGTTTTTAGGCTATCAATTTTTCTGTAACTCGCCACTAGATGGCGCTGAAGAACAATTTTTTTGAAAGCACTGTTCTATAACGCTGCGCACGCTTAAGTTCGTTGATTCAGATTCTGTCAAAACATTGGAACATCAGCGATACAGCAACATAGTACAAATTAGTACTACAAGTACCAAATTCTAGGCGGGCGAAGCCGCGGGCAACAACTAGTATTTTATAAATTTCACTTGAAAGTGAACATTAGCCTTTTTACCTTCGTATCAAATTTTGGAAAATTATTTTAACGCCTGATGCGTTGTTTCAATTTCCCCCAAATCAACTCGATGGGACTGAAAACATAAAAATAGGGGGGAAGTCTCAGTATGGCGTGTTCATACTTTTCAGCAATACTCTCAAGAGCATACACTTTTTCAAATGTTTTTGTCTGGAAAACTTCAGGTAGTTGGTTTTTGGTATAGTTATCTTCAAAATACAAATTGTTATTCATTAGAAAAGTTAGAATTTCATCTTTTCTCCAATTTTTATTCAGTACTTTGATGAGCTGTCGCGGATGATAGAAAGCGTTGTCAAGAACTGGTACACCATTCGCATCCAAATTTGGGATCGATGTGTTTTCAAACCATTCCTGAAAAATATCATCTTCCATGGTCTTATTACAGTCAACAGAGAAGTTCTCAAGTTATTTTCCACATAATTTCAAAGAATTCGGAACCCATCCTTAACTCCCTCTGCAATGCACAATGATTAGTTGCGATCTTTTGTTTGCAGGCATGTTAGGCGTACACATTCTCGAACCACCAGTCCACCCTTTCGTTACTGTGTCGTGAGTGTCATACCAAGTTTCATTGAAATAGAAAATTTGCCGCGGTTCCTGTCCATATTCATTTATTCGTTCTGAGTATTTGTTATGCAATTCCACTATTCTTCTGCTTTCCATAACTGTTTGTCGTATGTTTGTTATTTTAAATCTGAATCCCAGTTTCTTGATCCAATTCTGAAGATTTTTGCCACAACAGTTCACGTTATGGCCGGAAGTATTCAATTTCTTCCTTATGATTTCAGTTGTAGGACTCTCATTGCTTTGTTCGTATATTGTTTTTAAAATGACTTCATTAGATGAAGGTTTTGGTGATCCTGTAAGAAATCGCGTCTCGACTATTTTACGTACAGTTGAGACAGGAATTTAGGTCAAATATAATGTGTTTCAGAATTGACAATAATTTCAACAATAGTTAACGGAAAACGGCCGAAATTTCGTTCAATACTTGAATCGGGAGAAAGGGATATTATTGAATAGACTCATTTTATTTTATGCCACAAATGATACCCTCTTGTTTCACCTTATCAGCATCGTTTTATCGGTAGGAAGTCAACTGCATCTAATTTAATTGTCACTAAACATATCATCTCTGACAGTGTTGATAACAAAGGCCAAATCGATGTTATATCCATGAAATTTTCTGAAGCATTTGATCGTATTGATCATTCAATTCTACTTCGTTAATCTATTTTCTTCATACCTTCAACGGAGGGTCTATGTTTTTCTATCACGGATTCTTTCTCTGTAAATATTTTTCATCATTTGGGGTACCGTGGAAACTTATCAGAGTTTGCCCTTTCTACACCTCTATTAAGTTCTCCATAACAATTTTCAGATAGTGAAAGGTAAAAGTATCCAAAAAAGTCGATAAAAGGACGTTTGTGGACAATGAAAAAAAATTGCAACAATATGGGTCCATAGAAAATATCAGCGTCGAAAGTTGAGATATCCGAAAAGAAAACATCGATGGCTGACTGCAGAAAATGGTATTTGGGAAAACTGAAGAATTATGAACTGAGACGACCTGCCTAGACATCATATCTGAGTTCAATTTACAAACCGTTAAGTAACTACTGATCGAAGGCTTTGAAATTGTCAAGATCAACAGATCGATACTCTCCGTGTTTATTGATTGTATTGTAGGGAAAAGGTAGCATGTTGATATCTGATCCTTGAAACCATACTAACAATTGAAGCATTATGAATATTTAGGAACTTTAACTAACAACTCTTTATAATGATGGATTTTTGTAAGACAGGTTGAGTAATCTACAATACGATCTTTTTATGCTGTTGTGAAATAATATCCATCATATTGGTTGGTGTTTTAGTCCTGAAAACCTGTAATATGGAAAACAAATTGTTCAGCAAAAGAATCTGTATTTTCAGTTGCTTCTGTCACTGTTGAACCAGCTTGTATTAGTGATGGATTTTTGCAAGACTGGTTGAGAAATCTACAATACACTGTATTTGTTTGTCGATATAATTTTTGAATTTGATGTCAAGTCTTTCATTTGGACCCAAATCTCAGTTAAACTGTTTCAACGGTCTTTTTAAGATGTCGTTAAATAATATCTAGCATAGTGGTTGGTGTTTTTGTTCTAAAAACCTGTAATAAGGAAAACAAGTTGTTCAGCAAAAGAATCTGTATTTTCAGTTGCTGCTGTAGTTGTTGAACCAGCTTGTGTTAGTGATAGATTTTTGTAAGACTGGTTAAGGAATCTACAATACACTCTTTTAGTTGGTCGACATATTTTTTGAATCTGATGTCAAGTCTTTCATTAGGACCCAAAGCTCTGGTGAACTGTTACGATGATCTTTTTATGATGTAGAATAATATCCAGCAGAGTGGTTGGTGTTTTTGTCCTGAAAACCTGTAATAAGGAAAACAAATTGTTCAGCAAAAGAATCTGTATTTTCAGTTGTTGCTGTCGCTGTTGAACTAGCTTGTATCAGTGATGAATTCGAGAAATTTTGACTAACAGATTCAGACCTGCTAAATCTAGAAGTAATGGACCTGACAGAAAGTTAATTCCTGATTATCCAGTTTTGCATCTAATGCGAGCATCAACAACTCTAAAGCATTGGAATTTTTGCGCCACCGTTGATGAGCGACAGCTTGGTCCCAACTGTTGTTAGAACATAGTTTATCAACTAGGAGGTCGTGTATTGAAACAAAAGTGTAAACATTCATGTCTAAGTAACCAAAGTTTTTTCAGAGATATTTGTTGATGAATCATTATAGTTGCAACAAACGTTTAGTCAAAAGAATTCAATTTTAGCTCCAAACACCATAAAGAACTTAGAATCTTTTATTGAAGTTGCAGTTCAAAAAATTGTAGATGATCCGGAGGAAGGGGAATGACATTAACTATTTCAAAATCGAATCTTCTCAGAAATTTTTTCTGGTATATTTGTTAATAGCACAATGTTTTCACGACAGCTTCTTCTCGAACTCTCCATATAGAAGAAACGCTTAGGGTTTTTGGAAGTATGCAGATTTAGAGCAAGCCATGAAAATAAGTTGATGATTGCCACCTGATGCACAAATGAAGGCCTACAAATAAACATTTCTTCCGAAGCAATTATTGATGCCGATAACCAACTGACAGTCGTTTATTTTGGCGTTAAATCAGTGAATACAGCAAGCGCCAAAAGTGATGGCGAGCCCGCCCCATGAACACAAACTCATTTTCAATGTAACCCCCACTACAGGTCTTGCGAGACATACAAATACTATATACAGAGGCGCATCACTACTTGTTGGCGTTTGGTATTGTCTGAATAATTGTGTTTTTTCTGAAAAAATGTCATCGCCCAACAAGAGTTCGTTTTTGGATAAATGTATCATTATATAACATTTCAATGAACTGTACTACTACCTATAATATTAAATGTTAAATTTGCTAGCCCAATCAAAACTAATTATAGGTACGTCTCTGGCCGGCAAGAGGCTTATCGTAAACTAAAAGTAATTTAGTAGGGAGAGTCTACAACTGCACGATCGCTCGCCATCACGTTTGGCGCTTAATGTAAAATAAGTGAAATAATGTTTCACGGAGAAAGTGTAATAAATTTGTTTCATCATTATAAATATTGAATTGAAAATACATAATCAGAAAATTTAGATATATATCGATTATGACCTACTACTGTAAATTTTATAAGGAAGAAATACTTCATTTAATAATATACACAATGATCAATGTATAATAAATAACTAAAAAATGAAATCACGTTTTCCTTTCTATCGATTTGAGAACACATTTCTGTTATTATCTGGTAACCAGATTTACTTCGGTTGTTTTAATAACTAGACTTCAGTACATGAACCGAATGTCACGGTGACATATCATGTGAGCCTGCAGGGTATCTCTCCTTTTGAAATGTTTGTTACAAGTGACACATTGGAATCCAGGTTTTTTTCCGCATTCGTACATTGAATGTCTAGTTAGCGTATACTTATGGAGATACACTTTTCCACATTGCCGGCATATATGTTGAGGCTCTGAAAATAATTACAGTTAATGAATAGAAGTTCAGTCATGAATTTGCTCTAGAAATAAATTTCATAGACAGAAATTTAAGACAAAAATTTTTATTGCCACACAGATTTTGAAAGATAAATTGAAAAATTTTTTACTGATTATGAAACAACCGCAAGGTGATTTTTTTAATAATTCTTCTAATAATACCCAATGGAAACAGTTCTCACACATATTTCTTTATCAAAACTCGCGTTTCGATTACAAAGTTCTCATTCTAACCTGACTGTAACTTCAGTAATGAAGATCATATTGGATATGATTCTTAGAAGTGGTTATTGTCAATTTGTTTTTGCACCAGTTGAATAGTTGATACTTTTTTCAATTTCTAGACATGCAAAGGTGTCTAAAAGCCTATTATCAGGTATAAGTCATAATAATTTAGAAAATTTCAAATTATTTATGAGAAAAAAGAGGAAAATTCTGTATGGCACGTTGAGCGACCCTAAACTTCGATCAAACAAAACATAATTCGTGAAATGTGACACATGAAGCAAGTAGTAACGTTTGCTCAGTTTGACCAACCTACTTTCTGATGCAGTCCTCACAGCCTATTTTTTCATCTTTTTCGCTTCCTTCATCAAATCTTTTGGATCGCCCCATAATTGATGATGTGTACGAGCAGATAAAACTACTGGTTTGGGTTTGTGCTTGTTTTGAAGCTACCAACATATTTAACATATTTAACTTCTCAAAAATATGAATATTGGATGATCTTGGGCTGTGGTGTGATACAGTGCTTACTTGCTGTTGAAGGGAGACAGCAGAAAACACTTTAGAAATACTTCCGTCGGTGATCAAGTCAGAGTTCAACTCCGGAACATATTGCCAGCGGGGATCTTCTTCCAACTTAAATATAGGGGGTTTGAGTTTTCTGTCGATCCCATAAATGAAACATTTCATGTATCAACCTGTTTGTTCAACATTTTGATTGTCAATTAGTGTTGTATACTCATTTAACAAATAATTATTAATTTCCATTTCATTGAAGCGGTCAACAATTCTCGACTATACTTCTACCACTTGACTACTATGTTATTCCAAATCAGTTTTCTAAATGATACAGTCAAGTTCAAATTTCAAACTCTGAGAAATCTTGGAATACTATATGAAACGTAGTAGACATGATGTGATGAATTGATAATACCTCATATTTCAGATATACTTCATATCGAAGCGGTACGGAAATATACAGAATTCAATGAAAAGGTAGGTCATAATGCAAATGTGCATTATGGTAAATTATCGTTAGAGCATCATTTTCATATTAAGCCACGAAATCTGTTCAGCCCTAAAAAAATCAGGAGTATTGAACCCCTAAAAACCCCGAAATTTCTCTATGCGTTGGAATTAAATTAATATTGTGACACCATCGATTTTAAACATTTCGGAGAGTCAGTTTCTTTATAGAGATGCAGGCTTTTTTTCATTAATTTTTAAAAATTTATTAGTTGCCTCTTCAATAATTATAGTTTCTATGAATAAATAATAAAAAGTTGCATCATCAATTACATTCTGTCAATTAAAGCTTTCAAATATTGCGTAGTTTGAGAATGTTAAGAAAAATTAAACTTTCTGTTACGATAATGTATCTGCCAGAAATGGCAGATATGAATTAAATTCTGGCTAAAACAAGGTTTCAGATGCATGAATCATTATTTTCTTGGTCTGTACCCTGGACGTTAGATTGGAAGTGGCCTTCTGATGCACCTATTTCTTGTTTAGTCAGTAGTACAGATGTTAACCTTATTGACTTTTGCTTTTGGGGTTTTATGAAACAAGACGTGTATTCTGTTGAAAAAATCGGCCAACAACAACTGAGACATCGAATCATTGAAGGTACAAATCGATTTTGTCAGAAGCCTAGGATCTTACACGAAATTCAGTTTTTCTTTTAAAAACAATGCCGAATGAATATTCAGTAATTATAACTACCTTTTTTTACTGAAAATTTTGGCCACATCTCGTTAAAAATTGACGTTTCTAAAAAGTGCTGCGAGGTATTAAACCAATGTATGCATGTATTGTATGAATATATTGTATGTATGTATGTATTGTAATTATGCATTGTATGTATGTATTGTATGTATTATATGTAACCAATGGTGTAGGAACCGCAAGTGTTGAACACACATTACTTTCATTTAAAGAAGAGAGCACGTATCTGGATGAACACTGGCTTTTCGAAAAAGTGGTAAAAAATTACAATAATGTATCAAATCGATGGTGTCACAATACTAACTCACTTGTAACGCATACAAAAGTTTTGGGGGTTTCAGGGATTCAGTACCCCCTAACATTCTCATGGACTTTTATGCTCCTATGATAAAAAAGTCATGGATTAATTCTCATTGGAAAATGTTGAACAGTTCATGAAATGTTTAGGGGGTTTTAGGAGTTCAATACCCGCCTAAAATTGTTATGGGTTGAACAGATATCGTGGTTTTATATGAAAAGGATACTGTAGCGATAAGAAAGCCATACATCCATTTTCATTACAAAATGTTGAATATTTCATGAAATGTTGGAGAACACTGATTTTCATTTTGTACTTTCCTAGAGCTGAAACTTAGGGCTCATGTGCACATTTGCTTTGAGGTAAGTTATATCCAATCGAGTTATTTCTGACCTTAGAATATGTGGTTCAATACATGACCTACCGTTTTGTTACACCCTGTATATCTAAGAGACCTAAACTAAACTTTAAAAAAGTACGGAAAATATTCAAAAGAAACCAATTGAACATTGTAACATTCTAATTTCAGCACATTCAATCAAAATATAAATTATTGAAAAATGTATTTGAGTGAAAAAAAAATGGTTGAGCTTTCCACTAGTATTTTTCCATCATTTTCATGTGATCTTTGAAATTGCATGAAAATTATTTGGACACATCTCAGGCTCAAATGTCTCCTGAGGTACAAAAAAAATCAGTAATCTACACAAAAGGAATAAAGCGATTTTTGTTATCTAACTTTCGCCAAGTTTTGCAGCTGTACCAATTATGTAATAATGTTTCGGTTTGATCTTACGTTACATAATCAAAATAAAGAGATGAAATAGAATAACTGTATTGATATTCTAAATGTATGTTGACTCTAAATTTACTTTTTTGACATGCAAGTAGTCAGCTAAACACGTCAATATTAGAACTGAATGAATTAAAGGTATAACATGTATTTCATGTATTTAAATTTTCAAACGACTTTAATACTACTAATATAACTATAACAAGGTATTGTTGATCACTTCGACGGAATGAATTCGTTTCAGATGTTTTTTTAAATCTCCTTTATACTTTGCCTTGTAAACGCAATGGGGACATTTGAATTGAGCTTCTTTTCCGCACACGATTTGATGTTGAACAAGGCCACTCTTTCTACTGTAGGTCCGATTGCACATGTAACATCGATGTTTGGCTGAAATCAAGTTAAAATGATTCATTGGCTGACACTTTTCCCAGTGGGGATTTTATGACAGATCACACGTGCGTTATATGCCACTAACATTTTGAAGTGATAACTTCTAATGGGAGGGTAAACCGCATCGTTACCTAACGCGTTACAGCCCAAGACTGTCTGACTTCCCTTTCTCTCACACATAGCTACGTCATCGGAAGACAGACTCCTTCTCTCTCGTCGGAAAGACTGTCAGTGTTTAGTGTGCGTTAAGCATGTATGGTTGACAGCAATTTTGAAAATGATTATAATAATTTTTAGTCTGTAAATTATTAGTATCATTATTTAATCCTACAAAAGTAACAATTGGCTTATGGTAGCTATAATATATGTACATACACAAAAAATCAATACAATATTTAATTAATAAATAAGCTTTCCTTACATTGTCATATCAATATACATAAAATTTAACTACTAACCTAAGCTTTTCTTAACTTAAACACTTTCAATATTGAATAGTTCAATTTAGATTAGTTTAAGTTATCACTTCTGTCAGACGTCCCGAGACACACATGTATTTTTCATACAGTATTGTTTCACACTTAATTATAGTGAGAAGTCAGCTTGGCACATCTACGAATTATTCAACTATATTACCAGTAATGTATTTTATTGTGCCTAGAGCAAATTATAGTCCAAATAATAATAATTCAATTTTCAGTACAAGGATCAGTCAATAACAATTTGAACAATCTGAACAAATTCAGCAAACCCACAAAGGACACCCTGTTCGTGGGTATTACTGTTTTATTTAAAATATTCATATTATAAATCGAAACAGAGAGAGTAACATGGATTTTATAATTCAGGTTATGAAAATGTAAATATATAGAAATCTTGAATGTTAGAAATGTTAAAATGTAAAAATATAATGTAAGAATGTAAAAAGTTGATATGAAAAAATTGAATGCAAAAAAAGTAAAAATGGTAAATGTTAAAATTAAAATGCAAACATCTGAAAAGTATAAAAATTGAAACAAATGTTAGGCTATAAAATGTGCCTTTATTCGCCGTGATTTTACAATATTAATGATATCCCACTTTACTAGTTCCCATTTTAGAAGGTAGTTTCAACAGTGTTCTTACGTGGTATAAATAATTTTAGTAATGAAGGAACAGTTACTAAGGCCTTACCTGGGCGTGGGTGTTCTTTCACCGTGTATGGTTAATGAATAATTATAGGTATAATATAAAAAAAAATCGAAATACCAAACACACTTTTTGCTATACCAAAAAAAAAATGACAGAAAAAAAAGAAAGATATCAGGAAATTCGATCTATTTCGTGAAAAGAGTTACTAAGTTACTAAGGCCTTGCCTGGTCGTGGGTGTTCTTTCACCGTGTATGGTTAATGAATAACTATAGGTATAATATAAAAAAAATCGAAATACCAAACACACTTTTTGCTATAACAAAAAAAAATCACAGGAAAAGAGGAAAGATATCAGGAAATTCGACCTATTTCGTGAAAAGAGTTATGGTAGAGGTCATTTTCAACAAATCGGGTTTACTGAACAGAAGTCAAAACCCAATTGTGACAAAGTTACGGTCGATGTTTTCATGAATCTTACGTCGAACTAACAAAAACAATTGTTTATACAAAACTAGCCCATGATACTTTTCCAACAGCTGAAAACAATAAGATTATTTCGAAAAAAAAACATTAATAACAATAGATCAAGGTTGAGAAATTTTAAAAATTTCAGAAAAAACTATTCTCATCATCAGAATTCAATACAATAATTAGAAATAACGCACATCGAAAAATAAAGAACTATTTATTTAGTTCAAAAATATTCATTACATATACAGAGAGGAATGAAATATTTACAATGTGGTCACAAAACTCAAACTTTCCACCAAAGTAAAATTAATGTCTACCTGCCGATTGCACTTCGATCCAAATCAGATTTGGAGTAAACATAATTATCCAACAGCTCTGAACTATTTTTTCCATGATGTGTTCTGATATGACGAACCATATTCGATTTAATTTTACTCGCATACGAGCATCCATCCTCGGTGCATCCAAATTGACGTGTAGGATCACTTACGTGTTTAATTATAAAATGACGATCCAAATTGGATTTTAATTTGCTCGAATAGGAGCACCCAATCAGGCTACAAGTAAATTGTTTCTCTTGGTTACATTCGTATTTGTGATGCCTGACTAGATTACCCTTGTATTTGTATCGACGTTGACAGGTGTTGCAGTGAAATGGAAGGACTTCTGGAAAATGGAAAATTATTTGACAATTGTGAAAATAAAATCTAAGAATTTATGCTTGATTTCAATAGAAACTCAGTTTGTATTTATTTTCAAAAAATTTAAAGCTATCGAAATGTTTTCCTACTATTGAAATCCCACTGCAATGATTACCGTTTCCACGCAGTATTTTCGCGAAATAGTTGTAATAGTTTATATACAGGGTAAAGGGTGATAACCACCGGTTAGTTGAATTTTAGGAAATGATAGAATTCATGTACTGAACATTGGCAAATACAGGTTTCTCAATATGCGTCATCAAAAAAAATAGCATTATTTTAACAATTTCGGTTATACCGGAAGTAAGTACCGATTTTCTCAGTTCAAATACCCTGTATATTTTGACATTTCTGAATACATGGCATAATTCTGATGTGATACACGCAATACCAAAAAAAAACCGTGAACGAGATATCCATATGTTTACTCAAAAAACTAGAATACTTGAATAAGCTTTTATTGATTCATCAAAATACTTCATTCCATCGTCTTGTAGAGGTAACATTTCCAAAATGTTATACAAGGTGTTCGAAATCGATGATTAATTCCAAATTTATGAAATTGGGCCAACAATCAGTTTTTTAGGAGAGTTTTAAATTTTTCAGATGATTTTTGACTCATCTGTATCTGTATCTGTAGAGTAGGGAGAGTGAGTGTAGGCTCACACCACTTAGGCCACATGTGACCCATTGTACATCCTCCCAAGAAGTTGTCCTCCTAGGTCATCGTCTATCCTGTCTTTTCCAGGAAGGTGAACAGGTCTTTGGGATATATCTCCTTTATATCGGCAGATGTAGGACAAGACACATCGACCATACACTCTCTTAGTCACGATTACTCCGGACATTTGCATAGGACATGCTTGACAGTTTCATCTTTCTGTTCACACATCTTGCATGAATATATGTTAACTAGCCCTATATTGTAGATGTGGTTCCTTAGTTGACAATGGCTAGTCAGAAATCCTACTGTTGAGCGTAGATTTTTCCTGGTCATCGCCAGATATTTATTCGGCACCAGCTTCTCAGAGTCGCCCAGGATGATCTTGGCAAGATTGCATCCTTTGATTTCATCCCATCTGTTAAGGGATTGATCATGGGTGTGACGTTTGGCTAATTCCGCAATTGTCGAAGTCGTAGGTGCCACTGGGTCCTGACATTTTTAGTCCAGCCGCTTCCTTGGCTAAAGAGTCGGCAATGCGATTACCTTTAATCCTGTCTTGTTCTTTTACTCCTGTCGTGCCCTTTAACCCACCTCAGGATAATGTTATTATGTACCGAGGCTTTGGCTAAATCTAGGTGGCACTCTAGTACTAGCCCTGAGGTAACACGTTGACTGTTCAAGGCTAATAGAGCTTGTCTGCTATTAGTGCAAATTATGTTTTTGTCAAAAATTCCTATCCAGGTTTTCAGACCAGTTCTGTTTGGACTTAATCCCCACTTAATCCTTAGGCTTAGTTATCTGGAGTACACTCCACATCCTGAGCCTTCTTTGGTTTTTGAGCCGTCTGTATTCGTATTGCATTTGTAGCATCCGACTCAGTGTTTTATTTGTATTTTGTAGGGTTTATTGAAGACAAACCTGGGTTCAATTGCATC
>WOGP01000244.1:0-15598 GCA_015342065.1 Leptinotarsa undecemlineata
TTGTTCGCGCACGTGTGTATTTAATTACTTCTTACTTGTGTCTTGTGATCTATTGATTAAACTTCAAACAACTATTGCCTCTGTTGCAGATACAGTTCATTTAGGTAAGTAAGATTATGCATGTTAGAGATAGATTTTATATTAGCCCGATATATCATATTTTAACTATCCTAAAGTATTAAGATATAAATTTGATTATTTCATTATATATTTTACATATAGGTAGGTATCTTTTTTATTTGTATGAGGGTGGGTTTGTACATTAAGTAATTAGTAATTATATATGATGTATCCTTTGTTTAGTTCAAAATTTGCCCTCAAGTAACTTAGTAGACCTCATTTATTTACATAATATATATGTATCTCTTACAGAAAATAAACATGCCGCCACCAAAAAAACTATCAGGCGCACAGAACCTAAAAAGAAAAAAGAAAAAACAAGAGGAAATTGAGAAAGGTGCAAAATCACTTGCAAAATTGTTGAAACTTGAGAAGTCAACTGAAACATCGTCGTCATCAAAACTAATTCAACAGACAGAAGAAGACGAAGACAAATGTTCTGCACGCGAAGCTTATGAACATGAAGAGCAAAACACGCAAGACATTGCTACTTCTGGAACCTCATCTGCAGATCAAAATATTGTAGAAGATATTGTACAATCATCACCATGCTTGCAAGATAATTATTGGGATGATATTTCAAAGTGGCCGCCACTTATTGATTCTTCAACACGAGATGAAATAATTATTAGAGGACCTGTAAATAATGAAATAAGTAATGAAAAGTACCCTAGAAAATGTGATGGGCGTCATTTTTCAAATATACATTTTCAAAGAGTAATGCCAAATGGAGAAATTTTTAAAAGAAGATGGCTTGTATACTCAAAATCTGCTGACAAGGTATATTGTTTTTGCTGCAGTATATTTAATCGAAGTGTACATTCTAATTTGGGAAAAGATGGATTTGATGACTGGAGGCACTTATCAACACGTCTTAAAAGTCACGAAGCATCTTCAGATCACCGACGTGCTATGAACAATTGGATAGAAGCATCGATTAGATTGAAGAACTTGAGTGGAATAGACAAACAGTTGCAAAAACAGATTGAAGACGAGAAATCAAAGTGGGTCGCTATCCTCGAACGAATGATGTCCATAGTATTCTTTTTGGCAGGCAATAATTTGTCGTTCAGAGGAAGCTCTGGATCTGAAACTTTATACACTTATAATAATGGTAACTTCCTGGGTTTGGTGCAACTTCTAGGAAAATTTGATCCTGTGATGATGGAACACCTTCGCCGCATTGTTAATAAGGAAACTAATGTCCACTATTTTAGCAAACGAATTCAAAACGAGTTAATTGGGTTACTTGGAAGTGAAGTTCGAAATAAAATATTGACTATGATTAAGTCATCTAAGTACTTCTCCATCATACTAGACTGCACTCCTGATATAAGCCACGTTGAACAATTATCATTAACTTTCCGTTTTGTTGACACGAATGGAGAAGAAGTCAAAGTACGAGAGTGTTTCGTTGCTTACAAGCCGGTAAGTGACTCTTCAGGAGAAGGGCTCACTGGCCTTTTTCTTGATGAAATTGTGAAGGAAGTTGATTTGGATATGAACGATTGTCGAGGTCAAGGATATGACAATGGTTCCAATATGGTAGGCATAAACAAAGGTGTCCAGACCAGAATTCTGAACCAATTTCCTCGAGCATTTTTTAACCCTTGTGGCTGTCATAGCTTGAATTTAGTGATAGCAGATGCGGCTAAATCATCCGTTAAATCTGTTTCTTTATTTGGATTTCTTCAAAGACTGTTTGTAATATTTTCTGGGTCAACAAAGAGGTGGGATGTCATATCCAAACACATAGAAGGACTATCATTGAAAAAAGTTTGCGAAACTCGCTGGGAAAGTAGAGTTTCTAGCCTTGCTTCTGTTCGCTATAATTACTCTTCAGTTCGTGATGCTCTTTTGGATCTTCACGAAGAAACGAATGACTCAGTTGCTGCATCAGAGGCTTTATCACTGATTCAGAATATGGAGCAATTTGAATTTATAGTTACAATGGTGGCTTGGTACGACATCCTATTTCAAGTTAACATTGTCAGTAAAGCTATGCAGTCTGAAACTATGGATTTATCAAACGCATCGCAATTATTGAAAAACTGTTCTGAATTTGTGAAGCAGTACCGGACGTATTCGACTGCACAAATAACAGCTAAGGAAATAGCATCTGAGGCTGGGATAGATCCTACATTTAAACCAGTCCGACCCCGAAGAAAAAAGCGATTATTTGGGTATGAAGCTACAGATGAAACACCAACAAATCCCGAAGAACTATTTAAAATTAACGTCTTTTACCCTATGATAGATACTATCGAAAATGCACTGGTGACTCGGTTTGGACAATTATCCAAATTTAATGATACATGGTCTTTTTTGTACAATATCAAATTAATTTCTGATAAGTCATTATTAGAAAAAGCTTGTGCAGATTTGCAAATCATTTTAACCGATGGGGAAAAATGTGACATCACTAGTCGCGAATTGGTTGAAGAACTTTTGAGCCTAAACCCATTATTAAAAAACCTTGAAGCAGCAGAGCCACTAAAAGTTCTTCAACTTATTAAACAAAATGATTGGCAGGATATTTTTCCGAATGTGTGGACAGCGCTTCGGATTTTGCTGACCATCCCTGTAACTGTCGCTAAAGGAGAACGCAGCTTCAGTAAGTTAAAACTAATTAAAACGTACTTACGTTCCACTATGTCCCAAGAAAGACTATCAGATCTTGCAATATTATCAATTGAAAATGATATTGCTCAGGAGTTAAATTATTCCGATCTAATAAAAAAATTCGCAAGCGCAAAAGCAAGAAAAGTATTAATCTAGTATTTTTATTAAATCAGAATAATTTAAATTTAACCCCGCCGCCGCCATTTTAATTAAATAAAACATTAACAAAAATACTTTTTTCTTTTATTATTTATTTCCCATCCAACAAAATAGACACTTAAAAAATTTAAATAAGTTATCAGAGGAGGGGCGCTACCATAAAATCTCGCACCACCTAAAAGTTATGCTAAGGCCGCCCCTGACCTCACCTTAAAAAATGCGAAGTCTCCGTATGAAACGAACATCTACATCAGATTCCTAATATGTTTTAACAGAGTTTAACAGAGGTTTGTTTAAAAAGACGCTGAAAAAAAATGGCGAGACTAGTTAGTTGGTTACTTGAATTTATACATTTTGTGTATAAATGAAGTAAATGATACTTAAAAAACTTTTTTATATCCATAGATTTCTCAAAATTGCGAATGTTACGGAACATACTTTTATTTAAGGCACGTTTCACACGGGGGTTTCATCAGTTAGGCTGGTAATAGTCCAACTGATAATTCACATAGGGAGTAATTCACTAATGTGTGTTTGCTGCCACTAATATGCATTGCGATAACTTTCTTAAAATCAAAGTTGAGTTGGTGTATGAACCAGCGATTACTGAAATGTTTATGAAGTTATTTTAAATATTTTTACAGGGGTAAAATGTTTACAGTATTTTACATAGAATCAGTTTCAGAGTTGATTCACATAATTGCATTCCTACTGCTGTAATTTTATCCTGCGAGGTTTTATGCCAGATTAGGGAGGACGAATCTTGCTTATATCACATCTCACAACTTATAATAATCCACTAGGTATTTGTGCATATGTTCGACTAATAATGGCTGGCTGATCTTGCTTTTAAAACACAACATATACATTATATATTTTTCTTAATAATGATTGTATTTCTATAAAAAACGAGAAATACAATGAACAGCTTTTCAGTAAACTCCCTGTATAAGCTAATGCTGTTATCTGATATTATACAGGAAAACGTAACCAGAGGATAAATGTGATTAGAAACATGTTTCAAAGCGGTTTTACTGTGCTTTCTTCTTTAAAACAATGCTAAGCTAGTATAACTGAAAGACAAACTACAGTTTCAAATCAGATGCACAAGAAATATTTAAAAGTAAGACCACAAGAATAGCTTTTGATTTTGGGGAGTTGATAAAATGATGTCCTCACATGTCAATAAGCATGTAATTTGCCATACGAATGTATTTTCAACTTCTGTAGCTAATCTGCAACAACATCATGTATTTTAATATCACATATAGTGGCTCTTCGTATCCATTATTATTTTTATTATCTACTCAGATTGAATATTGCGAAACTTACTATATTTATGACAGTGCTTATATTTTTTGCTACACTATTGCACAAAAAAAATATACAAATTAGTCTAACTATATTGAAGTCATAAACCACAAATATAGGATTATATCAGGTTCTTCACATTCACACCAACACTATCCATTTCAATAAAACAATTTTTACACTATAACTTTTCTAAGGACTTGTTTCGCTACATAGTAGCTTCCTCAGTTGAGCTGGTACTAATATGAAGCTACTGAGTAGCGAAACATATTTTTAGTAGAGTTGATAGTGTGAAAATTGTTTGATCAGCATGTAATGTCTTGATAAACATCAAGTAACATGTCAATGTATCAGTACTACAAAACACCCATCCCATGGCCGAGTATGATCAACGATAATATTTTTCATGACATTGTATGGCTAATTGGGATTATTATTTTGTAATTATTAAAAATTTACAACTACTTCCCCAAAACCCTGGCTACTTATTTCACTTCTATTTCTTCAAAGAATCAAGAATGCCAGCATGTCCTTTTATCTATCAATTTGACATTTGGCAAGATTTCGAATTACTATTAGAAAACAAAATATAAGTAAGTTTGAAGGAGAGGAAGAACGAGAAAATAGTCTGAAGTGATATAATAATTTGAGACATATTTTTGTGGTTCTGTGAGGGGAAAGTAAAAGTGTTTACTTTTTATAAATTCATGAAAGACTATTGCGAATAGCAAACATTTAGAATTTAAGTAAGTCATTTACTTTCAATAAAAACTTTGCTTCACATATGTTCTTAAGCATTAGAATAGTCGTAAAACATATTATTTGTATTTCGTCTCTGTAAATCTCTGATTTCCATTACATCAGTTTTCAACCTTAACTTCAAAATTTGTCTCCAAATCACTTCTCGATGAACGTCATGAGTGATTCCGAGTCGAATTAGTGAGTTGTCAGTGATTCTCAAAAGAGTGCGGCCAGTTATATCATGCTGAACGAAATTTTCCATATAACATTGGTAATCACTACAATGTCTTCTCAACCACTTCTGCACATCAGTTACATTCCAAGAGTAAACAGACTTTGGTTTGTTATTGTTAACTTTTGTCTGAAACAAACAATAAATGTCAATTCAATTAATTTTTCTTTTTCGAAAAAATCCTACTTTGGTATTATTACTGGAATTTATGATCTCTTCTACCATACTTTTTACTCAGGAATTATTTTATTTTTATAATTTTACACCTAGGTACAATTATAAATTTCACTGTTATTCATAGACATAGCATAATGGACTGGCATGGTAGTATATGTGCATATGGCATGAGAAAGAGCATTGACCCACATACTAAAAAAGGATAGATACTCTAGATGCTGCATCCAGCATTAAACCTTAGACGTCAATAATGCGACCATCGTATGTTTAGTCTATATACAAAGATGCGACTGTCAACGAACAGGTACTTGTTAACCAATCTATTAAATGGTTTACAACTACCGGTTTATGGATTAGTCGAATTCATTAGAATGTTGACATGACAGCTGATGTCTAATAATTTTTAATAAAAAGGGGTATTTTTTATAATAGTATAGTTTATTGTCCAGAATGAGTCTATAACAGCAACATTTGTTGAAATGATGAGTAGGAGTGTCTACAAGTATCATACAGAGGGAACAACGCTTAGAAATATTATGGGTATACACGAAGAGAAAGAAAAGTGAATGTCAGAAGATTATATCTATCAACGTAGTGTGGGATGTTGATTCAGTGTACGAACTACAATTTTCTAGAAAAAAGTATCCCAGCAAGGATAGAATCTGAGTTTTTAGTCTTAGAAACCAAAAAGTATATTGGTGTATTCTTTGTTAGAAACCAAAAACCAACTCATAAAAAAAAAGAAGAAGAGAAGGTTGCATTTTACGTTGGTTAGGTTCAATTCAAAGTTTTATATTGTTTATTATTCTGCGGTTTTATATTATTACAAACTGAAATTTCCATAAACATGGCCAAAATAGGAGACTTTGTTTTACCGGGAGAAGTTGTAAGTGATAGTATAAAGTCTCTCAGAGGTGTTACAGTAATAGGGCCCGGTCTGAGGCAGAATGAAGAGAACCCAAATACACTATACATAACTGAAGCAGGTAAATTGTGTTTTAAAGAGCCAAATACTTATTGGATTGAAGGAAATAGAAACCGTTACATACCAAAGCGAGGCGACCTGGTAGTCGGAATAGTTGTGAAGAAAGCTGGCGATTCCCTGAAAATAGATATTGGAAGTGCAGAATTCGCATCTTTATCAATGTTATCTTTCGAAGGAGCTACTAAGAAGCATAAGCCAGATGTTCAAGTTGGTGATCTTGTCTATGCCAAATTGTTGAATGCTCACCGCGAGATGGAACCAGAACTAGTTTGTATTGACTCTTATTACAAATCTGGGAAGCTTGGAATTTTGAGTAACGATGGTTTCCTCACAAACATCAGTCTTGGTCTCGTCCAAAAACTTTTAGATATTGAAAATCCTTTATTGAGAACGCTGGGAAAAAAGTTTCCCTATGAAATTGCTATAGGAGTGAACGGAAAAGTTTGGATAAATTGTAAACAATCTAAAGATGTTATTACTTTGATAAAAACCTTTGAGTTTGCTGAACAACATGACAAATCCATTATTGATTTTTGTAATCAGTTGACTTGAAATACAATTTACAAGTACTAAAATATTTGTAACATGCATAAAACCCTGGGATTATCACTATTTCAACATTGTTGTTAAAATTCTATAATGATGAAGAATCATTGGAATCTGTCGCATGTAGAAATGTCTAAAAAAAATATTCATGTTGATGCAGAAAGGTTACTACTAAATATTGACAAGAAAGTTGTGTATAAATGAGAACCTGTGACAAATTGAATATTTTTATGATTTTATGACTTTTCTGTACTACTCGGGAACTGTGTGATATAAAGATAGAAAATTGTAACATTTTGTGATGTTAGCTAATGTGCTGTCTTTATGTGGGGTACTAATATACAAATTACAATTCAACACTATAAATACTTACCAATAAATTTCACATATAGTCAGTGGGTATACTTGAAGACTGGCAATAAATCAAGTCATCTAAAGGAACGATTTGTTCAGGTTAGGCTCAACTCCCTACACTGTAGGTTAATGGACTGACACCTATCGAGGAATGATATTCTACAGGAATTCAATTTTCAGTTATTGGAAATCATCGACTTAATGTTGATGATAGACACTACCTTGCACTAACGAGTGGCCAAACAGCCCGAAACCGGTCTGCAAGTGTGTTCCAATAGTTGAAAATCTATTGCGGCAGTCATATCGCCAACAGCATATGCAGGAATAACTTCAGTGAAGAATCCTGCACTGACACCTGTCGGATAGAATCTAACGCCATTCGTGTCACTGTGTGACATTTTTTTACTTGTTGGAAGTAGCCTGACTTGTTCATTTCTTCAAAGTCTGAAAAATATTGCAGTCTCATAGGCTTACTGCGTTTTAACTTTTCATTTCAGTCATCTCATTCCCTATACTAGTTTGTACATGTTCTTCATTGGATCTTTGTCGTATTCTTCTGGACATTTGTCATATTCTTCTGGATATAATTTGTGTCATTCCTTTGATCCCGTTTTACATGTTTTAAAAATATGTTAAAATTTGAAAGTACATTCATTGATTCAGTGATGTCCATCATCTAAAAATATCAACCTACTCTGAAGCTAAGAGAATAGAAATTGATAAAATAGAAAATTAAAAAATATTCCTATGAGTTGGCAATCCAGTTTGGGAATTCTTGATATCAAAGTCAACTGGGATGTGATTTAATGAACAGAAAACCATGCAAAATTAGTCTATAAATCAGTCTGGTTTCACTTTTCCTTCAATTTGTAAAAAATATACGGTTCACGTATTTTCTTTTCAAATTAAATTTGGTATCATTCCACTTCACTGTTTTTTTAATAACTTATTTGAATATTTTCCTTCTATACAGGGTATTTCATATTTGATGGTCTATTAGACGTATCTAGAGAACGAAAAAAGTTGAAAGTTTAAAATTTTGGTTACCAATGTAAGTGTCTGTGATCTATCATTTGAAAATATTTTCATCACCATATTGTTGCCACATCAAGATGTAATAGACAACAACTTGGAAATTTCTAATGGAACACCCTATATATTTTATCATTTTTGAATTCTGCAACGAAATCCAAATTACTTTTGTTCAACATGTTCTATACCTATCTGTTTTTCCGTTAATCAGCTGTCGACCCATACGATCGACAACTCTCAGAAGTTGAGAAACTTGTGCGAGCTAAGGACTAACGAAGTCTTACCTTTTACCGTGTGATTCCTATCTCTCACCGTTTTTAAAATATTTTTCATTCTGTAATTTTTTTTTGCGAAAACATGGTATTTTTAATATTTAAAATCGCATGAATTAACCAATACATCAAATCCAAATCCTGGAAACTTTGAGATAAGGTGTTTGGTGGTTGTTATTTTGGTATGAAATTCAAATCTTATTTTATACAGAGTGTCTGAAAAATACGTCTCAATTTGTATCTTTGATAAACCACCATAACTATTTTTTTTTCAAATAGAACTCCCTGTGTATTATTCAATTTTTCAATTCAGCTAACCAATATGATCAACTTTGATCAGCTATGTCCTATACCTATCTCTGACCGTTTATGAGATATGAACTATTCCTGAAAAATTGCTCCTATACAAGCATACAATTTCCAATAAAATCAAAAATCAAGTGCATAATACACATATTCTTAAAATTTCAGCGTAGGTCTCAGGCTCTTGAAAATTCACTCCTTCAATACATATGGTGAAACTTTTTCTATTTCCAATCATCCACTCAAATATCAAAATAGTTTTAACTTTGATTTTGAATTTCACAGCTGAATTTCGGCAAGAATAATGGTGTGTCATGATCTAAGTCTGATTTAAAAAAAACAAAAGAATGGTTTTGACAATAATTTGTTTAAAAATATTTAATAGTTTATTATATAATTTTCACTATGAAGGGTTTTACAAGAACAACGACACGTCATATTGAAGGGGTGAGTCCGGTGACTGGTGATATGGAAAATAAAATAAACATTTTAGGATATTTTTATGCTTATCCTCATGCATCAGTATGTAGTGCGGCGATTGATTTGGGAATATCTGGAATTTCTATATGGAGAATTTTACAAAAAAATATGCACGATTATAAATAATTTAGGCTGCAAGTTTTACATAAAGATGATCCACCAAAACGGGTAGAATTTTGCGAAATGGACATACGAAAATCCAAACATTTTGAAAAAAGTTATATGGACTGATGAATCACAATTTTCACGTGAGGGAATATTCAGTTGTCAAAATAATGATTTCTGAGCTAAGGAGATTCCAACAAAAATTCGGTTTTAATGTTTTTTGTATCCTCATGGATGATAAATTTTATATTTGCATTTATGAAGAGAAGTTGAATTCCGAAAAATATTTAGATATTCTGAGATCGACTGTGAGTGATTTTCTGGACAATTTGTCCCAGAACTTGTCTCGCAATTGTTGGAATTAGTTGAATGGAGCTCCTGAACGTTGCACACGTGAAGTGAGTAGGGAACTAACCGATATGTTCGAAGATCGGTGGATACGTCGTTTGGGTCCTCAGATTTGACCGCTTTGATCACCGGATCTGACTCCCCTAGATTTTTACCTCTAGGGGAGAATCAAAGAAAAGGTATATAGAGCACATATCAATACAAAACAGGAACTGAAAGATTGGGTTAGATACGTCGTCGAGGAAATCAAGCCGTCGGAAATCCTCCGAACTACGACTGATCGCGTAATAACATCAACCCATCAATGTTTGTAAGTAAATAGTCAGCATTTCAAGCACCGGAGATACTGAATTTTTGTCATATCGGTATCAAATGTCAAATAATTACGAAGCTAATTTCACAATATTATCTCTTGTTTTCTAGTGTAGAATTATTTTTATCATCAGTTTAATTTTGAAAAGTGTTCGTTCTTGTGACGAAATAGTAATGTTTGTCATACACCCACTATGAAATTTCATTAATGTATTCCTTCAAACCTTACTGGACTAATGTAAAGTCACTATTCATTATTACATTTTTCAGCGAATTTTGTATTTGAAATGTTTATTTGTATAGAAGAAAAAAAATTATAGAAGAATTTATATCTCATAAACGGTCAGAGATAGGTATGGGAACATAGCTGACTAAAGTTGTTCTCATTAGTTGACAGAATTCGAAAATTAAATAATATGCAGGGTGTTCCATTTGAAAAAATTCAGTTATTCAGTTATAGTCGTTTATCGAAGATACAAATTGAGACTTATTTTTCAGACACTCTGTATAAAATAAGATTTGAGTTCCACCATATCTTATCTCAATGTTGCCAGAAGTTGAGTTTGATGTATCAGTTAACTCATGCGATATTAAATATTAAAAATACCATGTTTTCGCAAAAAAAAATTACAAAATAATTAATATTTTAAAAACGTTGAGAGATAAGTATAGAACATGTTCAACAAAAGTAATTTGGATTTTGATGCAGAATTCATAAATGATATAATATATAGGGTGTTCCATTTGAAATTTCCAAGTTGATGTCTGTTACATGTAGTTGTGGCAACATTGCGGTGATGAAAATATTTTCAAAGGATAGATCACAACCATTTACATCGGTAACCAAAATTTAAACTCTTATCTTTTTTGTTCTCTAGATACGTCTAATAGACCATCGAATATGAAATACCCTTTATATGTGCTCAGAAGCCCAAATCTTCATCAAGAAACATTGTCGACCACATTCAGTTTAACGAAGTTATACCTATTAAAAATGTTATATGTAGGACAAACAGGGAGGGTATTAATTTACAAAATCCTTCCTGAAATTCTGACTGAAAAATGCTGGTAGTTTTTTCTATTAATGGACGTGTCCCAAATATCAAGTGGTAAAGGGGTCATTTTTAATGAAATCAGTTTTAATGGCACAAATGACAGTATTGTCATTATCAAAGTAAAGCAAGAATGTATTTGCCATTATTTAATGATTCTGTTGATGGTTAATATTCTACTTTTCACTTGCTTCTTTGATATTATAATGGAAACTTGACTTGTGAAGTTTGGGAAAAAATTGTAGAATACCTACTGATGGCATAAACAAATGACACTATCCAACAATGGAGTCTACGTGATGGCAGATCGTCCTCAAAAACGGTGATAAATTCAGTTGAATGCAAATATTTGGAAATTAATTCATTTGCAGTCAAACACAAACTTTCACAGAAATAAGTGCAAGAATTAGAATGCAACATTTTAAGTGAAAATTACAGTTTGTTGAAAGATAAGGTAGGCTTACTAACACAAGAACTGAACCACAAGAAGATAAAAAGTTAATCATCATGGATAAAATGGATCAGTACCATGAAGGCAAACATTCAATTTTAAGAGATAGTATTTTTGCTCTGGTGTGGGGAAACGTGACTTCAATAGATCTACCTTTTACATAGTCAAATGTGCAAATTAGTTGCTGATATAATAACTAAACCTTTAATGTCTTGACTAATCAAATATTTTCATCTGGAATATTTTTTAATTTCAAGGATTGTACATTCATTCAATAAGGGCTACAGATCAACATCAAATAACTATCGTTTGATTAGCATAATTCAGAAAAATACCCTCTAATACCAATGAGTTGAAACATGTTATTTATAAAAAATTAATTTACCATCAAGGCTGCTTACAAACTAGTGGCAATTATAGTCGAAGGCATCATTCAGGGAAACATACATTTTTCATTGTAAAGTCTAGTAATCATGGCATAAGAGGTACTGCTTTAAAATTGGTGCTTTCTTACTTAGAAAATAAGCATTCTCCTTCAGCTTATCATCAATCCCTGTTCTCGACATATTATTGAATGCTCCCTCAATATCTAAGAAATCATTCAAATTTACTTCCTTGTACATATCCAGTAAAACATTGTTCAATTACTGAAATAATTTCAAAAGGCTGCCTTTCAATTGTTATTGCCGTAGACGACTAGACCGACTGTTCTCAGCAGCTTGGCCGGGATTTATAGAGCAACAGAAGATTCTCGAATTCTTCCAGCTTATATCACCATTTTGTGAGTAGTCGATACATAGTTCGTAATTCCTTCCAGAATAATTCATCGTTACTTCCATGGGCAGCTTCGAAATTTCATTGAAAAAATAAAGCAATACACTTGTATCAAGTATTTTTGACAAAAATTTTACAGATGTAAATGGATACACATATGTTCCATGCATTTTGATACCTAGTTTCTTTTGAAACTCTTAACTGAGAATTGTTACACCTACGTGGGTTACTAGTAATATTATAAATCAAATTTAATAGTTCAAAATACAACTCAACAATATGGATTATTCCAAGTCATCCTACAACTTCACACTTCTTTAATAAATTAAATATGTTTTTATTTTCCACTTGTTACTATTGCTTGTCATGCTCTTGAAACTGGTATTTAAACTGATCTCTGAATTAATCTAATCTCTGATATCAAATACTGAAAATATAGCAATTCAAAGGTGAACATTCTTTGAAGTCGCCTCATTTATTGGATAAGCTCGATGACATTATGAAACCCAAAAGGTGATCAGTAACAGTTATCCTGCTTGAAAAAAAAATATCAAATTGGGAAGTAGTCAAAAGGAGTAGGAACCTGAGTAATCAAAATTGCTTAATTAAAAATTAAATGTTTTGCAAGAGAGAATTTTATTATAAATGCAATTATTGCCAACTAACAAACTAGAAGAATAAATTAATAGATATATAATTTAAGGTAAACAAAAAATATTAACAAAAGCATTCATATGTATTGTTTTTTTTTTCACAAAATGACAAGTGTCTTTCGAATACAAGTTTATAATTAGAAGCTAAACCAATTGAACCTAATTTTGTTCTAATAAGAGCTTAAATTGAGGTGGTATTTAAAAAGACATTTTCATTCGGATTCACACCTGTTTTCAGTTACACACTGGGTTTGTATCAAATGACTATCATTAGTTTTGAAAGATGAAAATGGAACCTCTGGTATAGAATAAATCCAAAACAACTGCTATTCCCAAATACACCAGAACTGCAACATTCTTCTCGATGCGCGAAGTACAGTTGCAAGTCTGGAAATAGCAAAGGATGGAATGAGAACTATTAACAGTGACAAAAGTCCCTTTAGAATCGGTTTATCTGTATATGAATCGCGCTTTTTAAATCAGCGGGAACCTTCACGAGAAAATTTTCCACGAATAGAGACCAGTTTAATAGTTAGGAATTGATCTAGTTCACATCCTGAAGATACCAAGTTGGTTGTTGAAAGGCGCGCCGAGAAGAGTGTTGCAGTTCAGGTGTTTGAGAAAAGTACTTGTTTGATTCACTGGTTTGGTTGCTTTTAGATGTTGATAAATGTTAATAACCTTAATGAAAATGTTGTAGCTGAAAATTTAGTGAATACAATCTCAAATATAAAATAAGCCTATCAATAACACAACAGACAATAAAACAATTTTCCGAATATTAAAAATGAACAAATTTATACACTTTACATAAAATACAAGATAAAGCCTACATAAAAAAATTTAACTATAACAAATTGTAAACAATATATATATTAAAATAAATTATTGATGGTTAATTCACTAGAGTATTATTTTTATAAAAAGTTGTAAAATTTTAGGCATGAATATACAATAAATGGTCGGCAAAGGCAGTGCCCTGTGTTTCACATTATATATAGCACCTTATAAAACAATGTACAAAATATGTTGTCTACAGTATCCTAAAAACTATTTAGTCAATAATTACTGATGATTGAATAAATCAAAGATCTAGCCAGTCAGGCAGATTGGCATTACCATAATCATGGCATTGTATTTTTACACTGCAGAATTTATAGGTTGGCGATACAAGCCTGAAGCTCGCCACCTGGCGACAAAATTTAGAACTAGAGAGTCTGCCGAGAATTTCAGTTTGAACAGTATCTACAGTGATCATGACTTTCATTTATTTCGAGTTTTTGTAGTTTGGGGTGTTTTGCTTTCAAATGAAGTGTACTCCATGCAAACCCATCTGTTATAAAAAATGAATTTGAAAAAAATTATCATGTTCATACAATATGCTTTTATAATGTATTATTGTATTGGTCAATCTTCAATTGTTGCTTGTATTTTATTTTATTCTACTTTCATTTCAGGGTTTTTTTGCTTAACAATTGTTATTTTCAGCTATTCATTTTAATTTTATTGATTCTTTCAGAGATTTCAAATCATTTTGTATCATATTAGATAATGAAATGTATTTGTGGTAAATTTAAAACTTGAACCAAGAATTTATCTACAATAGATTTCTAGATGGATATATAAAAACAAATCTTGATAGATATATGGAATTTCTAGCGTAAAATGAATCTATTGAAAACACTTTTCTCACTGTAGCATATGCAATAGATAAAAAAAAATTACATGGCACCATAACCTACTGATTTTAATTGATATAATGCATAATTTGTCATTTTATACCATAATGAGAACATAGGAGATGGATTTGTCTATTGAACATTTCATTGGCAATTTCTACTATATTGACTGGAAAGCATAGTATTGGAAATGTTAATAGTTTGAACAATACTCCAGTCATTAATTGGTGAAAATAACCTCAAACATACAAAGAAACATCTATGTGTAAATAATGATTAGCGTAAATACTGTCCCCAGCCGAAATACTGAACCAGATCTCCAGCTCTGAATGCATAAAAAAAAGCCTAAAACATTATTATTTTGCCAACTGTTGTATTATAAATTGACTTGTTTTTATAAGCATTTTGAACGATTTTGATCAAATGGTTAAAAACGGACCAAAATAATACATAATCCGTCTCATTAGATGATTATATTCAACATTTTGAATTTTGTCTTTGAAAGTTTTGTACAATTAAAAATTTATGAATGTAATATCTTACTTGCCTACCAAACATTTGGAGTTGTATGTTTTCTGAATGGCAGTTACCAAAGAATATGTATAAATTGGCAGGGTTTTTTGCTGTGCCCTAATAGCGTTTACCTTTTTTAAGACTAGAAGATAATTAATCACACAAAGAGAATTTATTCTTTGAAAATACTTTTATTTTGGTTGTAGAGTCCTAATGGAGAAATTTAGGTTACTTTTCATTCAATAATATATATGATGTGTTCATTAAAAAATAGAGGCAGACGATGATATGCAAAATCGATGGTAGGTTATCATTTTTCAGAAACATTATCATTAACTCAGATTTTTCAGCATCATAATAATGAACTCCATTACTCA
>WOGP01000244.1:15608-30580 GCA_015342065.1 Leptinotarsa undecemlineata
AGGCAGACGATGATATGCAAAATCGATGGTAGGTTATTCTAAAAAAAAAAAAAAATGAAACGTTTCCATCATATCTGTCATTTGTGTGTCTGTATGCAAATTTGTAAAAAAATAATGATCGATTTGAAATAAAAATGAAAGAATAAATATGCCAAACAAATGTCTATTATATGCAAACGATGAACTTTATGAAAAATGACAAAAAATTAAAAAATAATTCAAATCCAACTATTGAAAATTTCGATCCTGTTATTTTTAGTATTTTCAATAGTTCCCTCATTATTTTTCTTATAGTTTCCAAATTTATTAGCAACTAATTAATGTATCCAATAGATATGGCAAAAATCAAATCTGAATAAATTTCTATCTCTCAATACTGAACTTGTGCACAGTATAGGAACTTTTTCAATCAATCATGCATTGAAAAATTTTAATAGGAAATCTTCAAAATTTGTTGGTGTAAAATTGAAAGATGCTTGAAAAACTAATTAGGATTTAAAATTCTATCATTGTTTTTCTTATATTGCACATCAGCACTGAATACTACCAAGTCGATACTCGAAATTTGTAGCACTTTAAAGACCTTGGTAGCTTGATGATCAAGACAAAAGTATATAAAAATGAAAATAAATAAAGTGGCTTATTGTGGTACTTCCGGCGCAGTTCCTATTCCACCAGCGAGTTCATAAACTTTCAAAGCCACTTCAGCTGCGAGTTTGTCAGCCTCCTTCCTTGTGGCTGCTTCCGCGTATACCCTGATGATATCCTCAGTTCCCGAAGGTCTAACGAAAGACCGCCCTTTATCATATTTCGCAACCACAGAGTTTATTGCATCTTGAAGGCCGTTAGGTGTAACGCAGATTCTTTCTGCATCTGTTGTTGTAATTACATTGCGATCCTAAAAATTGGTTAGAATAAATATCTCAATCTTCAGACATAAAACTTGATAAAGTTACCTTGACAGTCACTTTTAAGAGTCTATTTGGTAAATCAGTATAACAAGCCTCCCACTGTGATATATTCCATCCCTTGGCGTGAAGTATTGTTTCCACTAATAACATGTCTGCAATTGCATCTCCGACAGTTTCATTTATAATATCAATCAAAGTCAGGAGTCTTTTGCTAGCCTGCTTTTGTTTTTCATTGCAACTGGAAGAAATATATCTACTCAGTATAATTTCCATAGGGTTTTCACAGAAGTGAATTATAATAATAATATTGAATATGTAAATGATTTTGAAATGTTGATAAATTTGTTCATTTAATACTGTAAGAGATAAACAAATATGAAATTTCAAAACAATCTATAACAAGTACTCCACCAGAGTTTTTATTCATATACATAAGCTCATGGACCCTCGTAGCATTCATCAATAGTATTCAGCTGAAGGTGAAAGGTCCTCTAAAACTTGAAGTAGAAGGAATATTATTGCTGGGTGAGGTTGAATATCTGGAGGTGATATGGAAACCAACATCTATATGGAATATAAGTATTTTCGTATATATTAATTTTGGATCAGTTTAGTAATTATTGAAAAAAAATCGTGATTTTTATCAAAAAGTGTGATCTTTCACGTCCAGAGGACGTGAAATATTTTCCCAAATTTTAATTTGGGAAGTAGACATCCCAATTTTGAATTGAAAAATTATATGAAAATCTTACCTGAGGTGTTAATTAATAGTTACGTATACATATATTACATATCTTACATCCAGAAAATAAAACATTTTGCTTTTTTGAACATTATAGTCATACTAATAATAATTTTCCAGTATTCTGAGTAATATGAAAGACCTTTGATATGATCATTAAACAGAGCTGTTCCTAATTCTCTCCCTTGAGGATTGCTAAATTTAAAACTTTTTTTAAACTAAAAATCTCATTGAATAAACACTGTTCAATTCTTCATTGTAGAATAATTTAGTAATAGTTCATTTCTTCATAGATCAAATGGATTCAACGTTATGGTTCATTAAAAAGTAAATGCTATTGATTTTATGTTTGGGTCTTGATTCATAGACGGGTATGTAAGGAAGTGACCTCCTAAGATGCTATCCATGGGTCGACAAATCCCTTCCATGAAACACACGGATTGTTTCTTTTTTCTCTGCTGCCTTTACTGCAAACTGGAAAACAGACAAAACCAGAGCCCAAAAACGTTGAATTCGTGGTATTGCACTACGAATGAATCAATTTTTGGGACCCAGGTCTGAGAAATTTTCTACTGATTTCAACTTTGAGCAAATTGAGCAGTTGTTGAAGAAAACCAAGACAGTTAAGTATATTCTTGAACAGTTACTAAAATGACATCTACCTGTCACTTTCTGTTGCTGATATCAATTTTTCCTTGGCATTATTACTGAAAACAACAGTTCCATGGCCGTTGGCCTCAAAATACACTCCTATATCATAAGTTAAAGCCTTGTGATGCAAATGTTTCACTCCAGTTGACACACAAGCTACAGGAACATTCTGCAACCATAAACAAAATGATATATATTAATATAATTGGGAGAAATATTTTTTGATGTTGAAAAATATACTTGTGATGCACTGTTTGGAACCTTTGGTGTAGTAATGAATATTATTGAAGTTTTTTACCAACACCAAACCGTTATTTCAACACCTCGACATGTGTTTCGATCACCAAGTGATGATGATCACTTGGTGATCAAAACACATGTCGAGGTGTTAAAATAATGATTTCGTGTTGGGAAAAACTCCAGTAATATTCATACTCTACAAGATTAACTATTCCTGCATTCCAATCAGATAATTCATTACTTTAATAAGTTGAAAAACAGACAAGTCATTTACTGAGTTTTAGTTGAATTTGGTGATTAAAATTACATAAAATATTACATAGTGATTTATTCCGTGTATTAGATATCAGGAATTTTTTAATTCATTAATCTCCATACTTTACAGGCGGTTGAATTTCAAACCTTTCTTCTGAAAATCAAGAGTTTTGAACTCCTGCCCTTCTGTAAGGAAAGAAGTGGCATATGTTGAATTCATTTTTCCATTCTGGAAACTATTACTGTTTTTTTATGTGTTCTTTGAATGTTTTTCCAGTTTGACCTATGTTAAGGACATGATCCATATGATAATTAACAAACTTCTTATCTATCTGACATCAAACTTTTGTATTTTTCATTTTCATTATGGATATTTAAGTTATTAATTGTTCAATGAGCTGTAATTACACCTTTATTTGGTAAGAATTTAGAAATCTTTTTGTCAACCAAGATGAGTAGATTTTTGTAATTTTCATCCTTAATTCATGGAATCAGGTGAATTTTCTTCATGGCTTGATTACATAATTTTTTGGACAACAAAGGATCTACTGATTGCTATAGTAACCATTTTAGATTGTGATTTGTTTTATAATATTCAGTTTGATATTAAAATTCAGATCAGAAAATGAAAACCATTCACTAGTCTGTGGAACATACTGTTGAATGCTTCTACTATGTTTTGATATGGATGGGCTAAAGAATTATGAATGATACTATCCGGGTGGGCTGATTTACAAAAGATTCCACATGGATGTCTGTTTTCGGTTTGTTGAAATTAGTCTTGCCATTAACCAGCTGTTGCCCTTCTATGAACGACCGTCAAAAGTGAAGACTTATGCGAGCTGAGGATTAACAAGGTCTTATCTTTAAACATGCGAATCCTAGCATCATTCATAATTCTTCCATCCATATTAAGACAAAGTAACGTCATGATCCACATTCTAGTAAATTCCTAATGTGAATTCTAATAAAGAACTGAATGTTTTAAAACCAATCCAATGGACAATGGTTACGATAGCAACCTAGTAGATTCTATATTGCCCAAAAAACTATATAGGGAAAATACCAGGTTCTAAGAAACGGATGAAAATGACAAAATGTTAACTTATTTGAGTCAACGTAGCATGAAGATTTCTTACAAAGTTCTTACAAAATGAAGGTGTAAACACTGATTGAAAAACCAATAACTTCAGCATGTATAAAAAATAACACAGACAATAGTTTGGTGTCCGATCAGTAGTTTATTTATTTAATCAATTTTTGAAATTTGTCTTCACAGATTCCTATTATAAAAATGATCATTAGTCATATATACATACATCATCTAGAAAATGCGTCAATGATTACACCATGATCATGTGCAATCTTATACATGGGCCAAACGGAAAGAGAATATGATGAAAGTGTGAAACAATAGAGAAACAGTTTTGTGAAAAAATTAAATCAACCTATACTTTTCACCTCTTTATTGAGGGACATGAGTTCAATCATGAATTGAAAACATTCTAGAAAGTATGGAAATTAATAAATTTAAAAATTCTCAATATTTAATGAAGAATAAACTTGAAGCTACTGCTTAATTTGTTACCAGAAAATTATACCTACAATAAATTACTATGTAATACCATTAATTTTATCTACCTGTTTTTACTAGAACTCAGCGAATTAGGGACCTAATATATCCTAACTTGAAGTTTAAAATCTGAAAGTATCAAAATTATCAATTGAATGAGTTCTTTAATATGAATTTTCTATATCTATTGTCATTTCAATAATTCAGCTCTTTAGAAGTATATATAATAGAATAAACTAAACTATTATTAATTTTTTTAAAAGTTTGCTGAAAGCTTATCTGTTTTTAATAGAAAATTTCAGTAAAAATATCCCCAAACTTGATGATAACACTAATTTATATGGTGAATGTTATATAATATACTAACCAGTTTAGTAGATATGTATTCTGTAGAGGCTCCATTCGCATAAGCTGTCTGCACTAGTCCTAAATTTAAATCAATTCCTATATCCAGAAGAATTTCTTTGAGGTAAGAGGCAGCTAAAGTTGCTATTCTGTCGCCGTCCATGAGATGGAATTTGTTATTTTCATCCATATAATAATAAACTATTCTATCAGCATCACCATCAACTGAACAACATCTAACATTCGTCTCAACAGGAAGACCAGTAGGAAAGGATTGCTGGGATTTGACATAGTCAGCTCCACACTAAAAATATTTTTCTTTGCTTCACATAGTCTACTTCAATGCATGATCAAAATGTAAATGCAATATTATCTGCAATCAGGATGTTAAGATTTGACATGCTCTGAATTATCTCTCCCCTAATGTATGTGTAATAAAAAACAATATTACCAAATGATTAAGTTTTCCAGATCCGATGATTTCATCATTGTACATTTCTATCAGTAGGGTGTCTTGCAAAGCTTCTTTTAGATATTTAACTTTTTTCGCTCCAACTCCATTAGCACCATCATATATTACTCTGTTAACATAATTTCCTTGCGAAAAAACACTACCTCTGTATTTCTTGAAGGCGTTTGTAAGCTTTCTGTAGTATCCTTCTTCCGTAGGTTGACCATATAATCTATTGGTGTTTTTGCATACTACAAAATAGTGTAGTTGGGGCGTGGTAACGATACCGTAATCAATAGGTTTTCCTGATAATGCCAATACCCCGTCCATCACAGCTTTTGAAAGATGGATACTACTAGGTCTGGTATCTTTTCCTACAAGTATTTCTACCCTGTCATTCATATTCGTGATATTGTATTCTTTTATTAATTCATTTATAGTGTCTTCTAATTTGTCGTCACTAAAAGAGTTGAGAAAAGATGTGCAGATGAAAAAGGCAGTTAATGAGTGTACAAGAATTTAAAATAGGAATATACGATGGAATTGGCCGATACTTGATGAAAATCCATAACTAACGTATTCAAAAAACACTATTGTGAGATTTTCAATAAACGATTTTACAAAAACGCAACACGTGTTTCGTCATACAATGGCTTCTTTGGGCGTGTCTTTACTTCAGTAAAGTATTTTTTGAATACGTTAAAATAGGAATGAATACAAAGCAATTGTTTCGAAGCTTGAAAAAATTATTAGTTTTGTGAAAATAAATAATTAGCATAACATGATTTTACTATAGTGTTGATCAAGCTACATATTACTGATAATAGAAGTTAACATGTAAAGCAAGGTAATTTTATCAGTCAGCAACAGGTCATAAATACTTTAGCACTCTAGCCTAAATAATGTCACTTAAGGCAAGATAAATCTGCTAGTACATTCAAAGTTCTTTACATAATAATAATAATAATTTTTTTTTTTTTTACATCAGGTAGTAAGGCTTGGATAACAAATATAATTCCTGGCCTAAAAACAAGTACTTCTTGAAGTGTCACTGTTTTTTGAGTTGAGTTTGAAAGCCGTGAATTTTTGGATTTTTTTTCTGACGTTTCACTGGCGCGAGTGGCTAGCTTCTTCAGAGGTTTAACCATCATGGCTTGCTGTCCGATGCAGACTAGACCAAGCGGACAAGTCAGCTGTGGCAGAACAAGCACTTAGTGAAGGAGACCACATAATTTTGTTTGAAAACAGAACCAATTGTTCCCAACCAGGGATACTATAGCCGACTGGTACGGGAGGCAATAGAGATCAACAAATACAAGGAGAATTTCAACAGAAAAGAAGAAGCGGTGTACCTCAATCGAATATGGAACCCCATTTTAAGGAATTCAAGAATAACGAACAGAATGACAACAGGCAGCAAGATTGTTAATGTTCCAGGTTCAAGTACAGGTACAACTGATTACCTGACAAGGCATAAATACACTTTACGAAGCCTAAAAGTTAATCATCGGACAGCAAGCCATGATGACTCTGAATAAGCTAGCCACTCGCGCCAGCAAAACGTCAGGGAGAAATTCTAAAAATCCACGGCTTTCAAACTCGAAAAATAGTGACACTGAAAACCTCAGCCGCAAAAGTCTAAACCATTTTGTCACTTCTTAGAATAATATTGAAAAACCGATTATACGTGGAGTTTCATAAGTCACATTTCACCATTGAGTAATTTTAATTTTTGTGATTTTTACATAAACCAGTTTTAAAACACAAGAACATTTCAATTTTTTTTAAGAAAGAAGCCTGATTGCCTGAAAATTATTACTGTCTGGTGGTAATATCTCAGAATAAACTTGTGTAAGCTTGCTTCTTGTCTGCCTGTTTCTGAGCAGCAGACTGGATTCCTGTTAATTCTTACGCTAAGTTCTCAACATGCTCATTTCACCGCCGATGTTCATAAACACTCCCTGAAGTGTGGTGTTCTTTTCTATTTTTATTTCTGAGTAACTGTACACAGTTGTGTTCACTTTTTGTTGTATAGTCCAAAGCAAAATAATGAACCACTTATTCACCTTACTTGAGAAATATTTGACTTCCTGAGTTAGATCTAATGAATGAGTTTGTGTCATCCGCATATGTAGTGATGCTATAGGATACATAAGCATCAACAACAAATAAAATTGGGCCTGTTATACTGCTTTAGGGAACACCAATATAATTTATTTTTACATCAAATTTAACCGTTTTTCCATCTAAGGTTATTTTTTACTTTTTGTTATCGATTTGTTGTGTATGATGTGAACCAACTTTATGCATTTCCACGAATTCCATACCTCTTGAGTTTTTCAAGTAGATATTTATTACTGAGATAATCATATGCTTCAGATAAATGTAAGACTATGTCCCACAATAATTGGTTATCTTTTAATAAATTTACATTTTTTGTTAAATTGCTTAATGACTGTATATTATTTTTTATTTTACAATTATTTAAAAAAAACATTGAATGGTCACAGATTGCTTTTTGAAATAATTTTGAAAAGTCTGGTAAAACACTAATAGGTCTGGAATTTTCAGACGACTCATAATCACTTTTTATTGTCTACAAAACTTGCTGGAATATCATCATCACCAGTGGTGTGCTTATTTTTCAATCTATGTCCTGAGTTAGTGATTTCATGCATGGTAATTGGTGTGACAAACATTCGAAACATTCCAGATGAATTTCAGAAGATTCAAGTTGTTGAGCAGGAAATCATTATACTTATAGCGTGTGTACATGTGAATCATTTGTTTTATTATTTCTAGTTACTTCATTATGTACACCACATCACTTTCTTTTTATCACATGATGCAATTTTCTGTTGAAAGCTTTTCTTCCGTTTTTGTTATTATCTGGTTATTATGTTGTGTTTTTGTTTTCAGTGAAAATATTTTTGTTTTTCTTTGAAAATGATTGTTCATATTTATAACTCATTTTCTACATTTAGAAAGAGCTAAACTTTTCAGCTTTAATCTGATATTAATGAAAATAAAACAAATGATTAATAAAAAAAAGAAAATGGATGTACTGTGCGATCCCTTATTATTAGTAAATAAATTATATGCACTTCTTTGAGTTTGATGTTATACGAATATATGTAACTGCAAAAATAAAGAAAACAAATTGAGATGACTTGGTAAGCAAAACACTTGTCGGTACATAGCATTTTGTTCCTTTCTGAGAAAAGTGTTTTAATAGATTTTTTAATGTATTTGCCAACTTCCTCTCTAGTATATTGAAGAAGTAATGAAATTACATTTTCTAATTGCACTTGGTCAATTATCTGTTCAATTTGAACTCAAACTTATGAAATATAAAAAATAGATATTCCTGTTGATATTATTTTACATGGAATATATGGTTTTCAAAGAGTGGCAGTACCTTTGCTTTTCAGTAAGAGCCCAGAGCACAATGACCAATTTGGGATTAATTCTCCTGTATTTTTTCTAGAAAATTGATCATAATATGGAATATAATTTGGTTTATTATCAGTAAAATTTGCTTGAGATTTGATATATTTCAAAATTTTACTTACACGACATTCGCGAATTTAGTTGCCCACGCTTCCCATGACTGTTCCAACATTTCTCCAAAGGGATCAACCAATTTAACACCATTGTCGGGTTCAGGATTATGAGAAGCAGTGATCATAACACCAATAACAGCTAGAGAATAATAGGAATAAAAAAGGATCATATTTTACAATGATCTTACCTTTCTTGTACCTTGCCCTGAGGACAGCAAGTAGTCCCATACGGTACATAACATGATCTAAATCTGTAGCTCTGAAATATAATTGAATAATCAATATAATTCATGTAGGTCACACCTTGGTAACATTATTTGAAAATGTTTATTACTTGGTTCTAAATCCAGCAGTTCCATATTGCAAATGGGCCTTGATATTCCTTGGATACATCTCCCTAGCGAAAGCATAGACAGTTCTGTAGCTACTATTATTTGCCATGCTGTCAGGAATTAATAAAAGATTAAGTAAAAGTATATACCACCTCTTGAATTTCACTCTCACTTTTCCGTCAGCTGTCTCTTTCGAGTGAGTCATCAAGAGGTTAAATGAGCAAAGACAGTCGACACAGTGACAGTTAGCCTTCTTCTTCGTTTTTATGTTGATGATTTCGGAAAGGTGTTGACTCATGAAAAAAAAAATTGATTCTTAGAATTAAAAATAGTAGATGGTGTGAATGTAACTGTGATGTAAATAATATACCGATAACGTTTAATTTTCGATATCTGTTGGAAGGAAAGAAAATGTATAAGTCGAAGTTCTCGGTTTTTCAAAAAAAAGCTGACTACCTATTCCTTGTTGGTTAATTCGATAAAGAAGTGTGTAATATCGAAGTTGCTGGGAATTGTGATCTATCAACAGATAGCGTTGTTTTGACCAGTCAAGGTCTCATTAGTGGTGGAAGGGTCAACCATGCACAGTTAGACTCAACTGCCCTTTTAAACGACATCCTTGTGAAGATAATTGCATTTCCTCTTGCGAAGGCGCTATCTATGATATCGATAAAATACTTAATCCATGAATAACGTAGTCCGTTGCAAAGTTTCGACAATGCCTGCCAAGGAAGATTCTTTTGTCTGTCACTGAAATTTTCATTGCCAGGTATACAGATGACGCCACAGTCCAAAAACATCTTGGATAACGATCCCATATATGAAGTATTCTTAAAAGGATATATCATCCCTTTATTTAGTGAGACTAAGGACAGTTGCTTTACAGTTCATCTGTTGTTGCATTACCATTGCTTTGTTTTTGAACTCTGGTTTCATATAATTGCATTGAAAGACAGAGGACGACTCTCATTCGGTAGATGATGTCGAATCTTCGCTCTGCAACGGACTGCCTTCTTAGATAGTGTAGACTTGATCTGAATTTGTGACTGTATATGCCAATTACAAATGAGCTTCAACAATCCGACAGTTCAATTTAAAAATGTAGGTATTTTATAAATTGCTTTTTACATTCATCATTACATATTAAATTTTCACTGACTTCTGATTTACAGAGTTGATGATAATGTAATACTGTCCTTTTGATTTTTAATTACGTATAAATCAGAAAATGTGATATTGTATTTTCAAAAATAAGAACAGAAAATTGAATTTTCCTTTAAGGCACAAAAAATAATAGAATTGAATTGGTTGATGTAAACACTTCGCGTGGAAATTATTTTCAAGTTCCTAAACGTTAGTGGGTGCCTAAACACTTCTGCTTTCATAAGCACACAGTCGACCATCAACGGAATTATCCTCGATATTTCTTCTTTCTCTTTCTTATGTACACATCACCAGGCGCAATGTCAAAGGTCATTCTATTGAGTGTACGGATAGTGCGCAATAGGTGATATTTTAAATTTATCGGCGAGGCCACCGATTGATCATTTGGATTCATATATTGGTCCATTCGAAACGCTAGCGTGTTTCTATTGATTGAAACAAACAATCGAATTTTTTCTGTTGAATTTATAAACTCGCCTTTATTCTGGGATAATTTGTGCTCGCACTGCGTATCGTCCGACCCGTAATAGGTGTTGCACGTTAAACGGTAATACCACGTGCATTCTCAGTTGTATTTCGACGCTCGATGTTTGTCGTTCGTATGAGTATGACAACTGGTCAGCGGAAAAACTCCATTGTAATCCATTTTCAAAAATTACAGTTATTTCATCTGAAAGGCATCTGAGTGAATGTTGTAGTAGAAGAAGTAAAAATCCTAATCTTTCATGCACAAATTCAATTCATGACTATTTGTCACCACCATTTGTAAACAAACTTAAACAGTATCGTCCTTTGCAAACACACTAGGTTAGCGCTCTGTAGGCGCAGTACGAAAGCGAAATTTTAGCGATTTCCTTAAAATGTGATCGCATAATTTTGAGTATTTAGCATTCAGCTATATTCTGAGCAAAGCGATAGTAATTCAATGAAATGTGACAGGAGAATTTTGGCTTTTTGAGTGGGTGTGAAAAAGTTTATCTTATTCTGAACGAATCGATATCTCTTTGCTTTTGTTCTGTGCCTAGAGAGTTCTCTGCTTGACAAATGAATATAGATAATATCCAAGTTCTCAGTGTCATTGAAAAAAAAAAGAAGGGAAGCTTAAAATTATATTTCTTGCTTTCAGATGAACCATCATAAATATTCAATATGGCTGCCCACAACTTTTGTAACAAAAATTAAAAAGTGTTTCAAAATGAGACAGGCAGAAAATATTTTTGTTTTTCATGCTTTGAATTGATGCACGACTCATTGGGAAAGCTATCAAGATGTTTGTATTCGTTAGTGATTCCTCGTAAACTTTGCTGAAAATTCCCTTCTATCACTACTATCACTTGATCTTCTCAAGTTAAATCAAAATTTATGATTATAAAGTTTCTAATTGAAAGTGAATAAACAAACAATAATATATTTATAATTTCGGATATCTCACAAAATCTCGGGCAAAAGATTTTCAGTTAAATAAATTGCCGAAATCGATTAAAAAAATCTTCATTCTGCCCTGGCTATATAAAATAATCCGACACAGCGGTATAGGTACAGATATATCAGAACGGTAACATTTTTTTTGACGTGCATTTCACCAACCTGTTTGGCATCATCAGAAGATGAACTAAGTAACTCAATTCCTGAATTCAGACTTTGTATATTTATATCTGATAATAATCAATTATTAACACAATCACAGTCAATATATGTAGTTACTAAACATTTTGAAATCGATAACTTGTATGCCCTGATCAACATGGCTTCGGAAGGAATAACAAACAGCTTCGTATCATCTAATGAGTCAAATTCATAATGAAATCGATAACAGTTTTACAATTTCTCTGTTTTCTAATCTTACTGAAGTCTATGATTCTGTAAGCCCAGATAGTCTTCTATTCAGACTTTCAAATTTAGGACTACCTATAAACATAATCAAATGTATCGGACTATATTTGGATAAGAGAGAGACACAGTAATGGATCAACCTCCAATACAAGTAGTGAGAATCTCGAAGTGCCTCGGGCCGCAGCTCTTGACCATTACTCTTCTCAGTTGTTCTAATGCTAACAAACTTTTTTATTATAACTATATTTGACTAAACTGTAGAGCAACTCATTATGAAACTTGATTGTGTTTTAAGTGAATTTAGTGAAACAAGTTCATCCTGAATGTCGCTAAATTATTATCTGTGAATTTTCACTTCGGAAAAAATATTCCAGATGAATTATGTATAATTGACGAAATCCAAACCTTTTAAACACTTGAATTCCCAATTACGTACTTGGATTACAATCTGCCTTGGAACAAAAATAAATATAGTGACACTTCGTTGTGAGACGTTCACTGGGCAGTTTACGAAACCGAGAAAACAACCGTAATAAGTGCTTCGCTATACGAAAGCTTTCTCAAGCGTATTTTGGCTATTAGGCAACATCCGATTGCTGAACTATATGCATTCAACAAACAGAGTAACCCAAACTAATATAGAAGCGTGATCAAACCATGATCAACAGGAATATTTGCATCTATTGGGTTAAATAAACAAGCTTCTTTACGCTGGCCAATCATATTTAACTGCAATTGGCTGGCGAAATGAATGCAGTATCGTCTGGTCAGTGTACAGTGTGGAGTGTACATATACGATATTTTAAAGTTTGAATTTTTTAAAGTGTCAAGTGCTGATAAGGCTAAAGAAACTGCTAATTTGTATTCCTACACTCCACCTGAAAAGTTTTCCTATACCTAGCAGCATATTATAAAAAAAAAAATCCAGTCGTTCCTTAGTGCGACTCTGTACAAGCAGCCTTGTATGGGAGACGTGCACTATGCATGATTATGTTTTGAATCCTCTGTTGCTCAGATAAACAGAGTATAGAAATGAGGATCATCACATATGCACGGAGTCACGAATAGGAGTCAACCGCACATTTGTGTTTTCAGTTAGAGCACCCCATTCCTAGGAATCATTTAACATAACCATGTAGACTTTCAGGTCCGGAATTTGAATAATTTAAGATATTACTTTGTGTGTCTGATCCAAATCAAAGAGAGAAAAGTTCGCGGTTCGCGAACACAACTGTCAAAAAGAAAGGAAAACCGAGGACACGTGTCTTTGGCTATTGCTTTTTTCATACAATGAATGTTTGAATCTTTAATTATCATCAAGAAATATTGTCAACATAGTTTGCATTTGTATCATTCCACACCGTGTTAGGAATCACACGTTGGAAGGTAAGACCTCGTTAGTCCTTTGCTCGCACAAGTTTCGACTTTTGAGAGTTGTCGTTCGTAGAGGTTAACGAAAAAACTGATTTCAACACCCTTTATAAAAATGGCGAAAGAGCGACAATTGTATGTAAACTTTCTATAATGTTATATAATGGCGAATTCGCCACGGATAATCAATCTAGTCATTGTGACAACTAGAGAAACAAAAAATATAGGAGAATAAGAACAAGTCAGGCGAAGAAAAAAATTAATATTTAGTTTAAGCCAGTTTAATCACATCATCATCTGACCAGATCTTTGACTACTGAAATCAGTCGATAATGTTTTCTGAGTACTCATTGAATTATTACTTGTAAGATAATTATCGATATACATACATATCCACCCCATACTATGACCATAAATTGGATGAGTTTGTATTACAGCATAGAACATTATTTTTAAATGTTTAATATCAAAAGATTTTTTAAAATATCGAAATTTGGGTAAGCAGTGTCTTACTTTTTTATGACGTTTTCAATTTGATCATTCCATTTTAGGTGGCAATCAAGATATATTCCTAGAAACTTAACTTTCTTATCTGATTTGATTAGCATCATCTCATCTCCATGTTCAAACTCTATTTTCGTGAATGGGGGTAAGTTCGATTCGTAGATTGTGAAGGGTACATAAATGGTTTTTTCAAATTTATGGTGAGTAATTTTTTCTTTAAATCCACTACTATAGGAAATGATTTAATAATTTTTTGTTTCAGACTGAACCAGTTACTGTCCTTGAAGAATATAACTGTGTCATCCGCAATTGAACTTATTTTACCATCTACAGGCAAGTTGAAAATATCATTAATATAAATTGAGAACAAAATTGGACCGAAAACTGTTCCCTGAGGAACACAATATTGAACATTTCTCTCCCCACTCATTATATTTCCAATTTTTACATATTGTTCTTTCTCTTCCAAATAAATTTTCATGAGTTTATGTGCATTTCCTCTGAATCCAATGTTTTCTTGGGTTTCTAATAAGTCCGTGTGGCTGACATTATCAAAAGCCTTCGCAAGGTCGAGAAATATGCATATTGCAGATTCTTTAGAATTAATAGCTTTATATATCTTTGAAGTTAGATTCACGATTGCATCTTGCGTCGACTTTCCTTCCATGAATCCATATTGATTTTTTGAGATGACACCGAATTTTTTCAGAAAATCTAAGATTCTTGATTTGATCAACTTCTCAAAAATTTTACTGATGGTTGGTAGTAAAGATATAGGGCGATAATTTGACATTTTCATCTTGATCCCTGACTTGAATAAGGGTTTGACCACTGCAACTTTCGCAATTTGAGGAAAAGTACCTAATTGTATCATCTTATTTGCAATACACTATGGGTTTCACTTGATATGCAATATAATTTTTAAAAGTATCCGTTGTGATATTATCAATGTCTTGTGCTTTTTTTCAGTGACGACTCGTGCATTGGAGAACAGGGGAGGCTAAAGTCATAAAGACTATATACACACAGAAAAGCCC
>WOGP01000245.1:0-27801 GCA_015342065.1 Leptinotarsa undecemlineata
TGAAACAGGAGAACCGGTTCGTCCGCATATGAGATGATATCTCCACCTACTTCTATATTCAACATTTCATTGATATAAAGAAGAAATAACTTAGCTCCGAGGACTGTTCCCTGAGGAAAACCATATTTGATTTCCAAAGATTCACTAAACTTATTTTTTATTTTAACGACAGATTTTCTCTTTGATAAATAACTTCTAACTAAATAATGACAACGCTGAACCTCTAATTCCCTGTTTTTCAAGTTTTTTCGAAAGTTTATCGTGTGAAATGCTGTCGAAAGCTTTAGCTAAGTTTAAAAAAATGCACAACACTTATTTTTATTGAGGTGCTGGTAGATTTCATTTGTTAAGTAATGCAGTGCATCTTCAGTGAAACTTGCTGCCTTGAATTCAAACTGTTTGGGAGAGATAAGTTGGTGGTGATCGACATGATTTTGTAACCTACTGGCTATACTTTTCTCACACAATTTTGAAATATTACTGATGACAGATATTGGTCGGAAATCATTAACAAAGAGTGGGCCTCGGCTTTGAATATAGGAGTAATGACCGCGTATTTCAAACTGTTTGGAAAAACGCCACTTTGGAACATTAAACATTAACATAAAAAACATACAACTGACCTTTTATACTTTCGACAGTTTCTTACGTGAAATGACAAACACAATATCTTCAAATAATATACGGTGTAGTCGAGAGCCAAGATTACTAATCAGATGGTTGGATGCAATCTAAACACTTTTTCCTTTTTTATTAAAATAGTTAAAATGGTAATACATGAATTCAGTTCATTCTTGTATCAAATTTATTTTTATTCTTTATTCCGTAAATACTGTTTCACATCATACCTGAAAAAAAATAACGCCGGCCGCCACTGGTAACCATAAACCATACGTGACGAAGCTAAGGGCGCGGGAATGTACGATGATTCTCCGCCACTCGAGAAGCAGCGAGAATAATGCTACCGACTTCGACAGAACTTCGGAGACATTTCTACGACATTCGATTACAATATTTAAAGGCTAGCCACGAGCATATCGACACAGTCAAGTGGACGTTACAGTGCGGTACGCCAAGCGACGTAGTAAGGCGATATACATTCAAATAATAGTTATTTCAGTTTCAGTTGTAGTGTTTGTGTATTTAAAGTTAAATGAAGTTAAGTTTGATTATTCAGTGTATCAATTATTGGTCAACCCACGGGGGAAAAAGTAACAATACCTAGTAATTTCGGTATTGTCTATCATTTGGAATCAATTCATAACCGGTAACCGGTAATTGACATAAAATATGGCATTATATTCTTGAAACGTCATGATATGACGGTACATAATGTTAATATTGAATTATAATTAGAAAACCCATATGATCAAATTGAAAAATCGACCTGTGGTCGAGTGAAGATCAATGTGATTTCTCATTACGAAATTATTTCTCGTTAGACTGATCCGAGAAAATTTTGAGATATCGTATTTTCTCGAATAACATTTTCCGAACAGGAAATTCAATGAAACAAGCTGATTATATTTCTAAATAAGAACCAATATCTCAAGGGAAATACGGGAAAATCCCCGGCGTGTAGCCTCTTTGGCGTATTTTAATCAAACGAATGACTGACATGTTTTATTATTAAGAGAGCAAGAAGGGCATCGAAGGCAGGTGGATGATGGATTCCCCGTGTTGCCATCAGTCAGCAATCGAAATACACGACTAATGCATTCGCTTCGAAAATTTGCCTTGTTGGAACACAATAAAGTGACAGTAGAACGTCGATTTGCCGAGGATTTCATAGGAGGTGAATAACTTACCTTGATGGGAATAGATGATTCAAATGGATTGTGTGAGTCATGGGCGCATTTAGATTGTAATTTTTAGAGGGGATGATTTAAATACAAAAGTATTTGCGCCTATTAATAATAATAATTTTTGTTCCTTGTTGAAGAGTATGAAGTTAAAATTACAATATTTTTATATGTACAGTGAACAGGAAATCGCCTTGGGGTAGAAACAGTTTTTGGATAAAATTATAGTAGCATAAACGATTCGAATAACCAAGTGTAAAACAGATATGCATACATGTAATTTCCTTAAAAAAAAATCAAATACTTAGAAATAATTCAAGACACTAATTTGAAATGGGACCTGCATATTAAATATACCGTCAATGAATTGAGGACCATTTTATTCAAATTTAGGAAACTCAAAAAACTCCTACCTCTAAAATATCTCAAAACGTTATACTTCTTACTTGTGGAAAGTCATAACTGTCATCTATTAGTCATATTCATCAAATTGAAATTATGCAAAGGCGATATCGTGAGTCAACATTCTCTAAAAATGGTAGGTCTCATAGATTATACATCAAAACTCGTATGTTAGACAATTGTATTTTTCATACTGTAGCACAAAATATTATACAAATAGACATACGGTATTGCTTCCTGAAAATATAAAATTTATCTCAAAAATCAATCGCTTCAGAAAAGAGTTGAAAAAGCATATTCTCTAAAGTCAGAGACTTGAACTTCTACGTCTCACCATCGCATTGGTTTGTTGATATATATCACATCCATTTTCAACAATATTCATATCGATTTCAACAGGTTTTATATATTGTTACTAATACACGAACTTTATAATTGTTATTTTACACTTTGTCAATTCAATTTTATGTATGTATTAAATGATATTATGTGTCAATACTAACTACTTTTTTAAATTTATACTTACATTTGTGATTTTATATTATCTTGTGTGTTTTTAGTTTTATACATTAAGTAGTTTATTCAGATATGTGAATCCCTTTTCCATAATTCATGCTTATGTGGTTTATTCAACTGTATATGAATTACTTTAGTTTTTTTTTGAGATTTGATTCTGAATAAACATTATTATTATATTATCATTATTATAACTATGAAACGAGTTAAGATTATGTGATGAAGAAAATACAAAAAACAGTAAATTTCGTCACATAGTTGTGATAACTGTCATGAAGAAGCTTAGTTTAAAATAATTGCCGAAAATTCCTCGAGTGAGTAGCAGTTTTTTTCAATAGGAACCTTTTTCAACCTTGATTTGAAAATGTTCAAAATTGGTAATTTTTATTGAATATTCAGGTCCAAGATAAAGATAGATTTTTCAGTAAAGTTGTTCTACGAACATTGGACATTAATATATCTCGAGTTGGATAATGGTGTTCGCTGAAAAGGTATATTGGGTTTGTGTCTATACACGTAAATGCATAATTTGTGGATATAGACACAAGCAAGATACCGACAATGTTTTATTGCATTTTCGGCAAAATGAATATCGCAAAAGACATTTTATGATCGTATAATGCAACCTTCATAAAATATCTTCACTACAGAAATTAGACATGGACCTCAAAGCATTGCAGCTTTTTCTCAATATACTACTACTGAACGAAAGTTACTCAATAGACAGTCAATTGGAAACCAAATGGCCCTAAAAGCAGCCCTACGAACCTCACAACCGCAAACTCTACAATTACCGACTCAACAACTACCGACAACTTTCAGAACTAACATTATACCTCACATTCCAGAACAATCTGAAAAAATAAGACGAATCGGAAATATAAGTGAAGTTAAACTGTTAAAACAAAACAACAAATGCACTGAAATGTTCACTCACTCATATACAAGGTGTTCAATAATTACGGTACGGAACTTCAGAAGGTGATTAATTAGGTCGTTACAAGAAAAAATGTTCTCTTGAACGTTTATCCGGAGTTGCTTCGTTTCTGAGATGCAGGCAAGGCAAGTGTTCATAATATGCAAAGTGGCTTCAATCTTTTTCTCGAAAGCGAAGATAGATATGAAGAAAGCACAAGCGACGAAAAAGCTGTAATTTCGATTAATTATGTTGAATATTGTTGACTGTGGTGCCCACTGAGACTCCACTGGACCTAAGAATTTCAATCTAATCAGGGCTGAATAAGCGTCTTATTACTTCAAATAACTGTAGCGAATTCCAACCAAATCGGTGTAGGGTTGTTTATGCTATTCTTATAAATACAATTTTTTTAACTTCACTGCCCTGTATCTCAAAAACAACGCAACTCCAGACTTATGATCATGAGAACTTTTTTCTTTAAACCACCAACGAATCACCCTCTAAAGTTTCGTTCCGCAGTTAGAAAACACTCTGTATGAGACTCAAAGAACATTTTTGTTTGCATTTGTAATATACCTTGTTCTTGAGACCAGTGAAAGTGCGTTAGAATCAACATCAAGATTACATAAGAGAAATAGACAATTAACAGGATCACAATAGTCACAACACATTCCGAAATCTAACGATGAACATCGAGTTGAATGGAATAAGACAAAAAAACGGATCATTCAGACTCTAGTGGATAGTGATTTCAGGCTCTGTAATACGAAGGCAGGTCTCGAGAAAGAACTATGCATCATCAAAATAGATCCTCAACGAAACGGTTACTCCAAAGTGATGGTGGAATAGATTTTGGCTGGAAGACAGTAAGAGCTTTCAAGGAAAGAAAGCCGTCACAACCAGTGCTTGCCTTTCCCTACGTCAGAGGATTGTCAGAAAAGATAAGAAGAATTGGGTCCAAGTACAACATTTGAACCTGTTTCAGATCTGAAAACACCATCCTTAGCAGCCTCAAGAACAATAGGCTGCCAAACACGGACTGCGATTCCAAGAATTGCATTCAACTGATACCATGTACCATGATACCATGAGTGCGGCAAATCTTATATCAGTGAAACTAAGAGCACAAGAAACACAGCGAGGAGAAACAAGTACATCGAGAATAGCAGAGCATGTTTGAACTCATCAACATAACATCAAGTGGTCCCAAACTGAGATTATCTACAGAGACAAACACTGGTTCAAGAGGAACTTCGAAAAATCTACATATTTGTTTTCCAACGACACATTCAGGCAAGCTAGCATAAATATACGCAACATATGAAAACCTTCAATAACGTGAAAAAACCTCCATTTCCCGCTAAACCGGTTAAGCGAAGAGAGGGAGAGGGGATAGTTGAAAGTGATGGAATGACCCATAAATAGTCATCTCTGGGAGGAATAGTCCAGTCGATTGTAAATACTACTAATCGATACATCGCGTCATAAAGTAACTTGGTTTGATATTATTATAATTTATAATTTTTTATTTAATTTTCAGTTGCTCAACTTTCAATTTTTTGCTTATTCGTTTGTTCTTTCAGAGATTTCAAATCAATCAGACAATGGAAATTTGAACTAGTAAAAAAGACAAAAATAATTGCCAATGAACTCCATTCTAAGAGACGTATACTCATATAATTAGCGTATATTCTTATAGCTGGAGAGACGTTGATTTCGAACAGCTCCTTAGGAATGAATCTTATTTGGCTACCCGAATGAAAGTACTATTTTCCGTGCCTAAAATGAATTCAAAATATCTCTTTTCCACACATTTTTGTCTAAAATAAACATCCTTCAAAATTTTATATCTGATACACATCGACAAACAATCGATACTCTCCCGACTCTCCACATATACAAAATGTCGCTGGGGACTTGTTAATTTATCATGTGACTGAACACGATGGCCGGCTGAAGATGCGTCTTCGATTACTCTTGATTAATGACGCTTGTTTGGCGAGAAAACTGGAAAAATCAAAGGAAAGAAAAAAGAGCGTTCTCGTTGAGGGTGGAATAATACTCAGTGCTGCCATAACAAAGATATATGAGGATGATAAAATACAGAAGGATATGAAGGATAACAAACAAGGAGATATGCGGGAAATGTGGGTATTGGGAATATGAACAGACTGTCTTGCGTAATCCTAGGTTTCCTGATTGATGAAGATAACATGGATATTCATGAATATTTCATTTTTCGTTTCAAAAACAGCTGTCTGTTGTTGTTTATCATAGACTTGCGACAAAATTAATGCATAATAGCTAACAAGACTATACAAAATATAGTCTCGGATTAATTGGATTAAATGTAGCTACTATTGACTGATGCGTTGGTTACGGAGATATACTGTGAAAATCCAAAAAATTTTAATTGTACGTTTGGCTTTTCATTTGTCGGAAGATTGAAAATCTGATTATACAGGGTGTAACATAAGTACGTTAAAATATTCCAGTGACGTATTCCTGAGACAATTCTAAGAAAAAAAGTCTATATAAACTTGCGTCCGAAAATTCTTCGTTTTGGAGATACGGGGTGTTGAAATTGAATTTTTTTATTCGCTTTCTGAAAATAACTCTTGCAAAAAACAAGTTATTTGCACGAAATTCGGTACTCGGGGTTTTTTGACATGGGAAATCATAATTTCGTAATGATTCTTATCTAACATCTAGAGGGCGCTGAGTACGCTGTCATTATTTATTTCTAATTACCCTAACTTTTTTGAGAGTAAACTTTTGGTACTTTTCATGAAAAAACCTAATTCCCACACCTTTTCGAAGTAAAAAAGGTACACCTTCTCAACAACGATGCATATTACTTAGCTCCTAGGGCGCTAAGTGAAGTTGCTGAGAACATTACAAAAACTAAGTATATAGTGGATCTCATCAAAATAAACCACTTTTTTCTATGAAATATTTAAGGATAAATGATTCGTTTACAAATTACAGATTGTTGAAATTTTTCAAAACACGGTGGTTTTTGTCATAAGTTTTTTGCCATTCTAGTTATTTTCATCAAACTTTATACGCAGTATACCCGTACAGACTTCTTCTAAACTGAGCATTATTGAATTATCCAATTCAAATTTTAAAAAATTGTCAGGTTTAATTATTCAATTAGAAAGTGCTACATTTCAGAGTTTGTAAAAAAACAATTCGGAGAAGTACTACGTTATTTATTAGGAAAATAAACATATTGAAATCGAACGAAACATCTATTACAACAACTGTTCAAAGTGACGACTCCCAACAAGCTTCTGCTCTCCTCATTAAAGAATTCCGCACCTGTTGAAAAATGTTCGGAGCGTTTCTACTCGTTTCGCAGCAAGCTATGATGCGATCCCTCAACATTTCCTCTTTTTCATTGGAGCTAGCATAAACTAGTGATTTTAGATGTCTCCAAAAGAAAAAATCGACGGGATTGAGGTCCGGTGACCCCAGGGGCCAATGATCAGTGCCTCCTCTTCCTATCCATCGTTGGAGATATGCTACGTCTGAAAAATTATTTCTTGCTATCTCACTAAAATGAGCAGGTGCTTCATCGTGTATAAACCAAGAGTTAAAAAAGAATGTAGGTAAGCATTTCCATCCAAACATAGGAGGAGAAAATAGAGCCCAATTAACTAATCCCCAAGTATGCCTACTCATACATTAAAAGAGAATCTGTCATGGAGATGAGAACTTTCATTGCCTACTTGATTTAATTAACTTAATTTGCAAGCGGAGAGTGACAAAAAGTATTGAAATCAAATTTGAATATAAAGTAATATACATCGATATAGATAATTGTAAATATCTCGAAAACGATCGCCTCCAGCGTTGTTGAGAAGGTTTACCTATTTTACTTGGAAAAGGTGTGGAAATTAGGTTTTGATGTGAAAATTATCAAAAGTTAACTGTCAAAAAAGTTAGAGCAATTTGAAATAAATAATGACAGGATACGCAGCGCCCTCTAGATGGTACATGAAAACTAATACGAAATTATGATTTCTCACGTCAAAAAATCTCCGGGTATCGAATTTCGTGCAAATAACTTTTTTTTTGCAAAAGTTATTTTCGAAAAGCGAACAAAAAAATTCAATTTCAACACCCTCGTATCTCCGAAATGAGACATTAACGGACACAAGTTCATATAGACTTTTTTTTTTAAATTGTCTCAGGAATACGTCACTTGAATATTTTAACGTACTTATGTTACACCCTATATGTCACCCCATAAACTACAACTGGATGATCAGAATATATTGAAAAATTTCAATATAGGATGTATTTCACCTTCATTTCGAATACACTTTGCCGATCAAAAATTTCCACCAAATACACAGGTCCATATTTGAAGTGTCAAGTGGCTGAAATCGGACGACACCCCGTATATATAACCATTATTTCCTGCTAATGAAAAAGAAACCAACAATTAAATACGAAATTTCTAAATATGAAAACATAGGCTTTCACAATAGAAGAGAGAGAAAACAAAAATAGAGAAAACAAAATCCGCTTAGTAGGTCGTTTTTAAATGAAACCTAAACTGCCAAACGATTCGACTATTACTGCGAAATACATCATCAGTTGTATGTGCGGTGACTGCGTGAACGAAAGTTATATCTTGAAATTTCATCAACGGAAGATTGGCGAGCTACAGGTTCACTCGTATATATAATTTCGGAAGATGGTGGGGGAGAGGTGGGGATAACGGCAAGGCCAACGTTGGGGACGGTTGTGGGGGCAATGGAAAGGTGTCCATACTGAGGCTAACTCTTCATTTGTCCGCACTTTTGCTGGGTGTTTCTGATTGTTCCATACTGCTGCTAGGTTGATCTGATTGGTTCTCGTTGTTGGTGGGAAATCGCACGGAGATTTATTTCAGTTTAATGAGTACTGACTACCACATTTGTTGACTCGTATACCTCATTTTCTGTTTAAATAGTTGACATGCTCAAAAATCTCAATGGACTTCCTATAAATTCGTGTGTGGTAATGTGTTGATTCATATTCCATCAGGTGATCTGTTTCTACTAGGATATTATCTGTCATTTCGAATTTTTGTTGTTGCAGCTCGTATTGATGCTGCGTTTGGTAGTTCCGATGTGATCCGAGCACAGAAACAGAGTCCTGCAAACAGCGGCGGATTTCAGAGGCTTTCTTTCGTCCATTGTCGATCTGATAGTGTTGCGTAGTCGATAAGTTGGCTTGTAGATGGTCTTAATGTTGTAACAGTTTCTCGATACGGTCTGTGATTGTGTTTATGTAAGGCAAATATACTATGCTTACCGTGGCAGCTGTATCGTGGTCGAAGTTTGGGTATTTCTTCTTCTTGGATATATAGCACAGTTGATTTTCTGCGCTGTGGAACCATTGACCTATAAAGCCTGGTCTAGATGACAAAGTTTTTCTTTGAGAAGATGTGGTTCACACATCCTTGTGGCACTCTCAACAACTATTCTTATTATAGTATGTTTTCGCTCTGGATGGTTGTTTGAGTTTTCGTTGACTTACAGATCAGTTTGAGAAGATTAGAGTAGAAGTACCTTTTTCTCATAAATCAAAAATCAAAAGATCTGGATTAGATATTTCATCACCATTGTATGGCACTCCACAAAATGGATACATTGCTATGATTTGGCCTATTTTCAAAAACATCAAGTTCAAGCAATTTTCTACTTGTCTTCTCCCGAATGTTGGGAACTCGTACTATACTTCAGGTGTTAGGGTATCTGCCATTTATCACTCATTAAGTTCAGTTTCTTCTGCTTCGCATTTCGACCCTGAAGTTTACTGTAATATATTTGGCAGAACATATGTTTTACTATACAAGATCTTCCGTTGAAGAGTTACTCAAATACGTTGAATTTTTCATTGATACATTCAAGAGAACAATCAATCTAAATAAATAAGTCCGATAATTTTAAATGCAAAAATTTACTATACGTACTTGGACTGAAATATTTTTCATAACTTTATTGATCTCATCATAGTTCTATGCGCATACTGATTTAGATTCTGTTTTCCATCTGAAATTTCAATTTTCATAAAAATGCAATAATCTATACTTTAATTTTCAAATATGCTTTATAATACCCTTGTTTTCATTCCTCAATAAAGGTAGAATAATATTTCACATAGTGACTGAGTTCTTTTTTATGACATAACACTTGAGTTATAACAATGGTGTTTGGCATATTTTGAAGACCCGGTGTAGCCCATTTTAACATCCATAATCAGAAGCCTTCTTGAACTTACGACTGAAAAGCTTCCAGACGGAGAATATCGGGCAAGTGTATTTCTTCTTTTCAAGGTAGTTTTCAACCACTACTTATTCCATCCTAATCGAAGGCTGTGGATATTTCTCCGACGGTACTTCTTCGGACATCTTCAGTATCAATCCTGATGTTCTCATAAATGTATAAAGCAGCTGACATTCATTGACCATAATATGTTTTGGAACATCATTTTGAATTGTGAAGATGAACATATCTCATCAACTTCTGATGATCAACAAACTTCAAATTAGACATTCGCTGAAATATCAGTCATATTTAGGTTTGGAACGCGGTTTTCAAACATTTTAAAACCAAGTCAACCGCTGCCACCATTGAAATTGGCATAACTATATGATTCTGGCTTATGGATACAATTTCAATTCAATAGTAATAATAATAATCATAATAATAATAAGTGGTGGATTAATTGGAACTATTTGTTCCCCACACTCAGGCGCATACAAACTAATAAGCCTGATGTAGTCCTTATCGACTACCAGAGCAAGACGATATTTGTCGTTGAGTTTTCAGCTTCTAGCGAGACGAATATCGTCCGAAAAGAGAAGAGAAACCAAATAAAATATTGATATTTTCTTTTCGAATCCTCAGACTCTACACGGTTGCAGAATCATCCCAGCTTCAACCAGATAAATTCTTTCCAGAAAAATGTCTGGTCGAGGCAGGAATCGAACCCACGGTCTTCCAATCGTGAGTCGGGCGCACTACCACCGCACCAATTCCACAATAGTTATAATAAATTGATGGATGTAGCCGTTACTACGTGGTAGGAAATTATAATGAAGAGAAGAGAAGAAAAAATTATTTGTAACTAACGCTACTGTAGTTTTGTCCTTTATGTGCATTTTCAAACTTCCGTTCCGTCCATACAGGACGAAACTCCAGTAACGTTAGTTACAAATGAAAGTGGTAAAAAACGTAAAAAGTTTAATTTATCTTTTTTTCATTATAATAAATTAATAATAGATGGGATAAAATAAAATATAGATTATATAAATTTGTTTTTCGAGAATCCTGTTGAAAATGAAATTTTTTTCACATCCATTCCAGACATGAACATTTCTCTACTATAAAATAGGTGAAAAACTCGCATCTCTAAAAAAACATAAAAACTTTTTGGCATTATGCATATGAGTTGCAAAGTTGGGCGAAACAATCGCTGCGTTTTGTAAAAGGTTCAAATTCAAACTACGAGCAAAATTTGGAACGGAACATCAGAGGCCGCTTTGTTCTGGACACATAGCGCGAAAATATAATGTTAATGAAATATAATGTTTTGTGTGCCATTCTTTTCAGCGCCATATTTCACGTAGCTTTGCATTGCTTTGGACCAAACAAAGACTTCACGCCGGGCTCGAAATTAAATTTTTTCTGATTTGCATATCCCGGCCGTTTAGAGAAGCTGAGCGCTTATTAACGAAAACTCGGAATTAAATTGTCGGGGTGCGAAAATCTTGGTGTTACCACTCGGATTTTCTTCAAACCTTCCACACTTTGCCTCATCCATATTTACACCGTTCATCCCGTTTCGTGTTTTCTCTCAAGTGATATGGAATATGGAATAATTCCGTACACGGAGAACACAATCTATACGATTTATACGGTGAAAGCATCAAATGTCTCCAGTACAAATTAGCTTCTTCTAAGACGTGATGTTATGGTGTTCAGACTGGGTGTGTTCAGTCGCACCAGTTAACTGAGGAAGCTACTCTTATCTTGAAACGCGTATAAAAAATCATGAATAATCAAATAATCTGATCCATTCACTAGTACACGTCTGAGTTTATGTTTGTAGTTACAAATTTTCAATTTTTCCATATGTTCGGTTACCACATTATGGAAATTTGCAATCATGCATGGAAAAAAACATCGCAGTAGAGGAGTTTTGTTGAGAAATAGTCGAGCGCACCTTCTGATATTCATATTACGAGGGTGGCCTGAGAAGTTTCATACCTGACAAAGATACAAAACATTTTTTCGGTTTTTTTCAACTCTACGCACGTCTCATAACGATGATTCAATCTTTGTGAATCGACCAAATAGTACTCGGCGTTTTTCAACGCAAAATAATTTTTCACGAAGGTGAAATGCATTTGACAAAATTGTCTATCCTCCGAGCGCAATCTTAAGAATCGAGAACAAAAAAAATAGCTTGAGGCTAGATCTGATGTAAAAGGCGGATGGCCAAGCTGTTCAAACCGTAATTCATGGATTTTTGCCATGGCAAACGCTGAGACAGTGCGTTTTCTTGGTGAACCAGTATTTTTTTTTGCAAATGTTACCGTTTTTCCGCAAGTTCTGCTTTCAGGATGTTAAACAGTTTTTGTTTTTTTTTTTGAGCCGGTTCCACCTTTGCGGTCCACTGTTTGGACGAAATTTTTGTTTCGGGCATTTAATGGTGTATCCAAGTTTCATATACAGTAATTAATCGGCGCCAAATCTCGGATTTATTGAGCCCAAACTGCGCCAGCTAAGCGTTGGAAATGTTCATTCGAACACGTTTTTGGTCTGTGAGCAAACGCTGCACCCAACGCGCAGGCAGATTTCTCATGCCTAACTGTTAATTTAATATGTGACAAACACGTTCTTTCGACATGTTCATAACATCTGCTATCACTCTCACTTCAATTCGGCGGTCGTCTAGCACCATTTGGTGAACTTTGGCAATGTTTTGTCTGTAGTTGCAGTTTTTGAACGTCCTCTTACGTGGCTCTTACGGCCAACTTTAAATTCAGCTTACCAAAATTTCACAGCGAAAAATGATAGTGCAGACTCCCCATACACATAATGCAACTCATCTCTGATTTGCGTATGCGTATTGCCTTTCAAAAATGAATATTTAATAACAGCTCGATACCATTTTCATAAAAACGCTTACATCAACTCACTCAGACGACTGTTACATAACAACTACGCGTTCAAAATGACTGTAACTTTGATGAGTAACAAAGTCAACAGATGAATAACGAAATTCAATAGCTTTTATCTACGAGTGCTGCTAGGTTCATGTGGAGGATTGAAACTTTTCAGATCACCCTCGTATTTACATCAGTTCTAAATCTTATTTTGTTGTGAAGGCATCCAAGTTTACAATTAATTATTGATTTGAGGAACAATATACAAAAATGAAACATGCACCTATTCCTAATCGATAGCCATCGGAGAGCAGAAGTTCGTAGTGTCCTCTTCAGACTGCTAGTTAGGCGAAAGCAGCTGTTTTCTAACCGATTTAGCCTTGCAATGTTGCAGTTGCCGTAAGGAAGCCCATGCACCACAATACATTAATTGAGACGTGTTTTATTATGATATTCTAAACACAATTCGTTTTCAATCTTTATTCCTTGAAATCCCAAAATCCACTATGTCGGCACAAAACGCCATTCGATAGAGTTGTTTTTTTTTTAATAAAAACATAAAAAGTTACACTTCTTATCTACTCCGAAAACTAACAAACAATGGAAATAATAATAATGTTAATATATTACATCATTCTCCTTTTTACATGGAGACAATTTTTTCGGTTTTCGAATAATTTGCCTAGGTCTTAACCTTGTCGAGTAGTCGGTATTATTTGTGGAATTATTTTTTTCTAATTCGTTAGAAATAGGTGTTTCAGAATTTTCAATATTTTCTGTCGTGTCGTTTGGAAAATCCTCAGGATCATTTTGTTCTTGAGCTTCTTCCAATGACTTTTGATTTTCATTTCTTGAATTACTTACATTTTTTATATTATTTGAATATATTTGGTCAATATGCCTTTTTAACTCTCTATTATCTAATGTTCTCACAACAAACATTCTATTTTTAATTTTTTTTATTATAATACCTTCTATCCAACAAGATTTATTTACAGAGTGATAGTCTTTCACAAGAACGTTATCGAGTAATTGTTGTGAATTTTATTCAATGTATCTATGAATGAATATTTATGTGGAACCATTTTACATTTACATCACCTGTTACCATAATTATATTCAGTGAAATGCACATATATTCCTAGAATCCTGTTTCATAACATTCTCATGTGAGTAATCCTGCTTCTCAAGGAAGTGTTCAGTCCCACACTGATCAACTGAACTCATCTACGGAACAACAACCTTTAACAACATCTCTGCTAAGAGACATGATGGAGTAAGCAGGTGAAACCATCATTCTAACAGGGTCAATCTTTGTATTTTTTTTTGTAAATATATGTATTAATTTTTATGAATATATGATTTTCTTGCTCACCTGATCATAGAAGGAAGATTTCATTTCTATCTCCATAATGGTATTTTGTATTTTTTTTCCCATCATAAAGTAAAAAAAATACTGGTGCCGAACCATACAAATATTTAATATTCATATTTTTACTTTCTTCACGCATTAAAAATCAGAAACTAGCATATCGACATTATTGCTTGATTTTTTCGCGTGTAGATGGCGCTGTACGTAACCTCCTTGATATAATTCGAACTCAGTTTACATGTAATGCTTTATTTGAAAAAAGTAGCTTCTTGTCCAGAATCGGAAAATGTCAATGGTCATTTTTCTGAACAATATACGGCTGATTGATCCCAAATTTTAGATGGAATAAATATAGTTCAAAAAAACTAAAACACACCCTTTTATAGCATACGAAAATAAAAAAATTAAAAACAAATATAGTTTGAAAAATTAAAAAACACGCTTTTAAAGAACATCGAACTTAAAGTTAAAAATATTAATTTTTAAATAAGCTTGAAATAATAAGGAACGAAAAATACTAGTATTATTTTGAAAAAAGCGTGGGCGCTATGTGCCATATTTTTTGTATATCCATACCGCTTTTTCCATAATAATACGTTATCATTTTAAGCTAATTAAAAAAATATTTTTATCTTTTCAGTTCGATGTTCTTCAAAAGCGTGTTCTTTAGTTTTTCAAACTATATTTATTTCATAAATCATTTGCATTTGATTTGTTCTTTTGCATTTTGGTTACCGTTCAGTGAATTCCATAGGACATGCACTCTCACGGGAGTAAAGCAGATATAAAATAACGTTTCATTCATTCTTGTTCAACCGGATGTTATTAAAATACCACATATAATATATTTTTAAGTTGAAGTGAAATGCGAATTTTCCGTGAATAATCTTTTACTAGTAGAACAATTATTAACAGAAAATGTACAAAAGTGTATGAAATCAATTCGGTATCGATAATCGATTGTTCTCGTCTTTTCATTCAATCTTCGTAGTTATTGAATTGAATTGAGAAAAAAACATGAGCATTATCTTTTATAACGAAGAATTGAACTGAAATATTGATTTAGTTGTCCTCAATAATGCTGACCTTCAGGAACCGTTCCAGACTGAATAATTTCAACACATATTCACATTCCTTCGAAGTCAAATCTTTTATTTCTCGTTTCGCAAATGATAACAAATAATTTTTAATGAAAACAATAGTTCATATATTTCGAACAATATGTATTACTCGATGTTGCGTGAAGCAAACAGCGTTTGTTCATATCTGCTTATGCATAAATACATGTTTTAGCCAGTAGTATCCTTTATTTTTTCAGCCAAGTCCAGCCCTTATGTATACACTGAACTCTTCTTATTTTCGCCGGCGAAGAATTTGCGAGCTATTTTATTTAAATGCAATCTTGTATTGATTAAAAACGCCGAGAAAACACGAATGTTTCAACAACTGGCGTAGGCGAGGGGAGCTTGAGGAAGACTCAGAGTTTGGGACATCTTCGTGGATTTCTTGTTCGATTCGTGCCAGTGAAGAGAGATTCGTTGTCGAACTTACTTGAATATGTCAAAATTTGACATATCTGAAAATTGTTATGCTCCTCATTTCTATTTCTCTCGTTATTTCCATATTTATATCAATATAAAATAATTATCTTGTAATCTTTTTTAATAATAATAATAATAATAAATCGGTTTTATTGATAATACAAAACAAAAAAAAACGATACAAAGATAAATTTGAAAATGAAAATAAGTTACAGGAGATAGTGGTACTCATTGGCGAAGTCTACCTCAAAGCTACTCTAACTCAACCAACAACCACTCCATAATGCACGCGAACATACAAAAATAAAAGACAATTAACAGTGATGGTACCACAAAATAAAAAACAATAATATTAATTATAATTTGTGATTACCCTCTAAAGAGAGTCGATAAATAATTACATTTAATGGATCTGTTGTTTATTAATTTGTCCAATGAGCAAAGGTTTACATTAATATCATATATATAATTTTTATATTTGTGTTTGAATTTCCTGATATTGAATCTCTTCAATTGCTCGGGCAATGAATTATAGTTTTACAGCACCAAAAAAAAAATGGTCTCTGAAACTGTGCAGTGCTATGTTGTGGCATAGTAATTTGTTTTCATGTCTAATGTTTCACGAGTGAATATTTTCCCGTAGAATTAGTTTTTGTATTGGAAGGGGAGAATGGGCAAGGGTAATCAATTTATGAACAAAACAACCCAAATGATGAATCATACGGTTATTCATAAAGAGCCAGCGAGAGTTTTTGAAGGCTTCAGAAATTTAATCATACTTACGAAGTTCATAAATTAGGCGGTAACAAGAATTTTGCACTTTTTGAATCTTTTTTATCTGAATCATATAAGTATGACCCATATATGAAGTCACAGTAGTTGAAATGACTTAGCACCAAACTATCAAAGAGCATTCTTTTTAGAATTTGGCTCAAAATAAAACGATTCAATCATTGAATTTTTGACGTGACCAATGGATCTAAGATCAGTGTCAAGCATCACCCCTAAGTTTTTATCTGTATTGATAGGAGTAAAGATAGCAGGACCTAGTTCTAAATGGAAATTGTTTCTGCAAATTTACGATTCTTCTGCGTTCCAAGAAGGATCATCATCGTTTCATTAGTATTAACTTTTGAATCATGTTCACTTGACAGCCCATTGATCAAATCATACTCATCAATTTTAAAGTACATGTATGTCAATAGTTGTCATAACGAAGATAATGAAAGAGAATATCCATATTTCGTGAAAGCAAATGATTTCGATGTCAAAGGATCCTCATATCTACGTAGAGATCCAGCTCTAGACATCATCTGTTAGGACGTCGCGAAACCGACGACAATTTTTTTATGGTAACCTAGATTTTTCAATCCATTTTTGGATAGTGCATCAAATTCTAAATTCAGCCGTACAGTGCATATCTTTAATGTCCCTCCCTCTTTAATTTTTTGAACCGGTCAACTCAAAAAAAAAGAAAATTTGGGATAATGAAATTATTGCACGAATACTTTATTTTGCAGTGAAATTGACAGATGGCGGAACATTTAATAATTGGCTGAATACATTGGCATTTAACTACCTAATATGAGGTAATAAGCTTGAGATCAGTTCAGAAGATGCTGGAAATGGTTGTCTTGAACTTCTTGACACATGAACAGCCTATCCGATATTTCACGCCGAACATTTTCGAACGCAGTAACGTCAATATCTCTACTAATATTCATCATTCTCTGCCGTATATCCAATATTGAAGTAGGTTCAGTTTCGTATACCTTTTGTTTCGAATAGTCCCATTAAAAATGTCCAAAGGTGTCAAATCTGGCGAGTGGGCTGGCCATTTTATAGGACCACGATGGCCAATTCAACGACCGGGAAGAATGGTATCCAAATAGTTTCTTACTTGTTTGTAGTAATGTGGTGGTGCTCCATCTTGTTGGAATACAATATCCATATCGAATTCATTAGGATTCGCTACGACGATTTCAGTGATGAGAGGGGTAAGTAGTAATTTCCAGCGTATTCAAATAGTTCCCCTGTTGAATTTTGATCAATAGAGGTTGTACAATAGAGCTTCCCAATATTCCTGCCCAAACGTTAATTTTTCTGGATATTGGGAAAACCGAAAACTAAATGAGAATATTCTAACTAAACGATGATGGTCATTGTCGTGCTGACATTTTTATCGCTTTTATAAACAGAAAATAACTTAACAAACCTCATCGCGTTGTTGAAATTACCATATGGCAGATGAAAAGAAATATTTATAGAAATATCGAAAGTAATGTGTTTGTCTTCAGGAAATTATTAAATGTTTCGCCATTTTGTCCCCATATTGACTTCATATTCTAGAGTTGTGAATGATTCGTCAGGAGCTTCAAAGGGATGTGTCACAAGACCCCCCTTTACATTCAATTATTTTTTCACAGATGGCACCCAGTCGCCATCTTGAAAGTTTCGTCTGTCAATTTCACTGCAAAATAAACTATTCATGCGTTAATTTCATTATCCCAAATTTAAATTTTTTGAGTTGACCCGTTCAAAAAATCCATTTTTTATATTTGAAACCACAAGACAATAAGACACCTTGTAGAGTTTCTAAAGATATGTAACAGTAATCGGGATAGTCAAGTAATTTATACTAAATCATTTCCAAGGTTGGTACTTAATTTTTTTGGTGAGATAGGAACCTTTGGTGTAAAAGTTGAAAACTTTTTCTAGAGATCAATTACCCTAACATCAAACTGATATTTTTGCACTCGCGCGTTTCGCTAACAAGGTTAGCATCTTCAGGACAAACAAGTTGATCCTAAATCTAAAGACAAGGGTCAGCTGTTTATATAACTAAAGTTTTTTGGTCCGATGTGTAATTTGTTTGTTAAATAATGATTATCCTGATTGATTTTTCGGTAATTAACTAGTGGAACCACTACCTGTTAATGAATTTTTCCACTTTTTAATCTATTGTTGACAAATTAATTTGCACGTAGGGGTTCCACTAGTTAATTACCGAAAAATCAATTAGGATAATCATCATTTAACAATGTCCACATCGGTATGAAAAACTTTAGGTATATAAACAGCTAACCCTTGTCTTTAGATTCAGTTTCAATTTGGTTCTCCTGAAAATGCTAACCCTGTTAGCGAAACACGCGTCGAGTGCAAAAATATCAGTTTGGTGTTAGGATAATTGATCTCTAGAAAAAGTTTTCAGAAATCGGTTTGCAAAACCACTCACTGCCTCACCTAACCCCAATAACACACGGCACTGATAAAAGGAATATTGTGAAACGGACAAAAAATTGTATTCAGCCAGTCCAGCTAGCGGAGCCTTTATTCCTCAACTGCATTTGATAGCATGTTTACTAACTATCTGGGCGACTAGGGGCCACAGGCATGAAATTCTAATTTTTATTGCCGTTCCAATTGGGAATGGATAGACTATAGCCATATTTTGTTTCTTTTTCGCTTCCGTTCATTAAAACATCAAATTTGTGCCAAAGATTCGGCTGAGCCAGCAAATGTTTTGTCTGACGGTAATCTTTTGTCAGAATACCAATAATTGCATATTATCACTGCTTCTTTTGAATTCCTTCTTGCTTTGCCATAAATACGTATAATATCCAATTTTTTTGTATTTGAAAATTGAACCATTTTTCAATTTTACGAAAAACCAAAACAAAACTGAATAAATTTTTGCCAAACTTGACAGGTTTTCTGACAGATCGATAAATACGTTATTATATGTCTACTATGCCTATTAAATGAATTTTTTACAATTTGTAATTATTCAATATTTAGAATATAACCGATATTTATCTATGCCTAGTAAATTATTGTAAATTATACTCAGATTTTCAATGTCTGTTTTTTTTTTCAAATTATTAGGATTTTTGTTAACAAGAATCAATTCGTGAAAAAGCCTTTTGGATATTCAGAAGAACAGAGTTAGCAACAAAGTGACAGAGTTAGCTCGAAATATTCTTTGTCAATTTGAGGCACTAGATTAAGGAGGCAAGCAATTTATGTATAACATGAAGTAGACATATTCTGATTAATATGACCGTTCTAATCTCAATCAGATTATATTCACTGGACGGGTAGGTTTGACAAATCATGATGTAAGTTTGTCGCGTTGGCATGTCCTTATCTTCGAGGAGTGCCAAAGAATTATCGCCTTCAAAATTACCAATGATAAGAGGGTACCTATGATTCAATCAATTCCTAAACGTTACTCCATTTATTATTATTTTGACGATTAGCTTGACCATGAAGTTCAACGGTGCACTCTTCAGAAAACAAAACATATTCTAACTGGATCACATTCAGCATTATCATTATTCATTCACAATTATACTTTCTTTCATCAAAATCGTATTCCATAAGATCTTGAACTAGTATCATTCTATAGAGATACTTTTAATTTTCATTAGTTTTGAAGTGATCGATATTTATCTAATATCGGATAATGTAGCTGCTATCTGGCCGGAAATTAGTGCGGTTTTTTCAACTCAGGTATACTATCCAATTCAGTTTCTTCACATACTGCAATGGCAGCTGCTTTGATTTATTTTGATTTCCTTTGGATTTCATTCTTTGATTATTTTTGTTCCAGGCAAAAATCATGTGAAAAACCTGGAAATGGAAAAATATGAAATATATTGCTTGCACAATGTTGAAGCTGACATTTCTCAGAAAAACGTTTGACTGCAAAAAATTTACGCTATTTTCACATAATTCGTGATATATATGGAAAAATATTAAATATTATATCAGGAAAAATTTTGAACTAATATATTTAGTCAATTATGAATACAGTTTTTACACCTTTTCCAGAAGTAGGAGAAAAATCAATTTCTCAAAATGTTCGACAACAGGAGTAAATTCTCAAACTCATCTCATGATTTCATCAACTTTACTAATTCATTTCAGAAACCTCGTAATGTTTTCAGAGAATTTTCAAGAGTAACTCTCACAGATTCAAGGTCGCGAATACAATTTTCTGGAGATGTCATGAGTCTTAACTAGTCACCAAGAAAAGTGTCTCTCTACAGCAATTTCTCAAATTATCCTTATAACTATTCTTGATCAGATGTAGAGGATATATTATTATCTGTTATTTTATTGTAATAATAACAAATACTTTAGTAAATTCGTCCCAATTTTCCTTATTTGTATAAATTTTCTACTAACTTCCTATAAATTTTTGATCAGCGAAAATGGAAATGGAATCTTTCACACTCCAGAAAAATATATTTGTACGTCTATGGGGTAGCGAACCCTTTTTGAGTTCATGTAGACCAATCAAAACTTGTTCTCAGTACCTCTTCCATAATATGCCCCATACTTAATTAAACTTTTAATGAAAGGAAAAATTATCGGGAAGAAATTCTGAAATATCTTATATGAATCATTCGTTATGATTCTATTGATATGATAAGAATTATATGTTATTTTTTATGAAAATCCATATTATATCGTATGTGTTTTCATTACCGTCAATATCTTCTGATGAAGAAAGTTTCTTGACATCTCTATAACATCATCAGATGTCGAATTTTAGCATAGTTTTAAATTGCTGAAGGCGGTGAAACGTGTATCGTTTATGAAAATGAAACGTTCTTTATCATACTCTTACAAAACTATCAACTGGATTCAAAAAGTGAAATTTCAATCACAATAATATGGAGTTATCTGGATTATTTGAAGTCATAAGATGTAATAAATCACGAAATGAAGTTTATCTTGTACAAAGTTGGTTGTTGCAAAAAAACAAAAAAGCACGTTAGCTGGCCTTAGGGGAAAGTGGGGTAATTGCGAACTTCTGAAGAGTAACTACACATTGTAGTGGGTAATGGCGGATACCCAGTGGGGTAACAAAGGGTGCAATATAATCAGAACATAAATCAAATAAGCATCCCTTGAAATTGTTTTCTCCACTCGTGCACTTCTCATGGGCCCATAGTTTACAGTTCTAACATTATCCAAGCTTCGGTTCCTCGGTTCCTCGGTTCCTCGGTTCCTCGTACTTTTCATCACAAATCAGACAGACTCTTCTTCATTTTTTGTTATTTATTTTCACGGAGAATTCAAGGTTCTTGTGCCTTTTTTAACTTAATTAACAATATTTGTATTAATTTAATCTGTTCTTTCTTCTTTCTCTTCTGTTCTTTTTCCTCTAAAGTATCTTTCACGAGAATGCTGATTACACAACAAAAAAGAAGAAACAATTGCGACTAATATTATAATAGCTGAACACGACAGTTTGAAACATCCTGACTGCGACTTCAACATCAAAAATTTTCCATCACGTAAAGATTTTGAGTTATAGTTATTTTTATTTTATACAGAAATTTTCACATATTATAGAGAAATATGATATCAAAACAAATAAACAGCCATATATTTTGAGAATAACAGACTGTATTTACAATACATATGAGACAATATTCAAATAAAGCCTTTGGTCAATAAGCTTTTTGCAAATGTTGATTTTCGTTTATATGTTTCATCGTTTTCCCACATAAGGAACCAACAATAATCCCCCATCATTGCTGCATCCCATCTGGCTTGGTAACGTTGTTCCATTGCCATAGGTGAAATCTTTACCCTTGTTCGTCACTGACAGCACCCAAATTTTCCGGGAAAAAATTCAAATTGGGGTGCAAGAAATGGATTTTGAAATACATGCGAGATTCCATCCTGCAGAAGTTTCAAGTAGTTCTTCTACAAGTGTTTCGTAATTTTCTACTTTCTTGTTTCCTCAAAACTCCAAAACAATGCCTTTGAAAGAACTCCACAAAGATAATTCAATATTACTTAATTTTTGATCAACTTTCGATCACTTAGTAATTTTCTAATTTATGGTCTTCCTCGAGCTTGGCATCACTTTATTATGGAAAAAACGTGTTTAGGTTATTTAAACGCATCACCTTCTTTGTATAATGCTTCAACAAAATTTTCAATAACCCCAGTGTTTAATGAGTAATGGAGGTAACAAATCGTTTTTGGGATTAACAAGAGGTATATTCTTCACGTTAGATGGATATTGCTGTTAAACCGACCAGTGTTGGTGAAGTTTGATTCATCTGTCCTAATTATATTTTTTACAAATATTTCCAACTTCCCTATTTCTACGTTTTAACTACTTCGCAAATCGTACTATCCTTTCATAATCGTTCAGGTGATGAACTTTACGTATCCTGTAGCATTATGTTTGTTCTTTTTCTGGTGGATTTTACAAAAATCCCCATTTCGTGGGCAATTTCTCGTAAAGAACAATCTTGATTAGCATAATTTTTGTAACTATCCAATCCTAAATTAAAACGAAGATGTTTTCACCGTGTGAATTTTTATGTGGTAATATTTGCTTACCCCCATAACATTTATTTGATTCCTGGCATTTCCAGTAACCACACTTTTTTGTTCTCTTTCTGTTAAATGCCCCTCAAATTTCTTTCTAATCTTCTAAACATTTAGACATTCGGAATAAGATGACACGGGTATAGCTCAACATACATATTCTTTGCCAAAAGAGTATTTGTATTTGAATATGTATAACTAAATAGCATATCAGTCAGCATAGCATAGCATATCTATCATCATTAGAATACATTTTTGATATGTTGTGACAGTTCTCAATAGATATCAATAACGCAATAATTTTTGCTGCAATATAAACCAAGCAAAGCCTACGATTTTGAAATGGTAAATGAATTGAGAAGCTATTTCATCATACCAAATTATACAACAATCGAATTTTGACCAAAAACTGATATTTTCGTAACTTCCAAAATTGATAATTATAAAAATATTACGAATTATAATTGGCTAGGGAGAAATAAGCCTTGAAAGCAGGATTACGGCAATAAAAAAGTTTACAAAACGAAAAAGTACGAATTTTCATTGTGTTAGGGTACCTGTCAAATTTAATGGGTTATAATTTAAAAATGCTGTCACTGATGATGGTGGTTATTTCAAATGAAACGCTACAAAAATATAAAATATGATATACTTTTGGATTGTGAATTTTTTTGCTTTATCAATATCTGCAATAAAAAAGGTAGGTCCGTATTTGAAAAAAATTTATGGAGGCCATTTTGACACGAAACGTTTTATCGAATATTTATTATTACATCGTCATAGTGCACTTTGAAAATAATATTTTTTTTTTCTATTTTTTGATATTCTCCCAAATAACAACTCCTTTCGGAAAACGAAAATCAACATTTTTAGTTTTTCCCGTATAACTCAATAAGGGCGAGAGTCCCCGTAAATTTTTTTCGACCATTGATCTATTTCCGATGACAGTTACCTTTTCTTCCATTCTTCGTATTTTTTTAGAATATTACAATGTTACCACTTGATGAAAGAGCCTGTATAGTGATAGTGTATAGTGAATTTCTGTGGCAAAATTAACTCCGATTTGATGCCAAGGGAGGTGGTTTAATAATAAAATAATGATAAAAAACTTTCAAAACAAGCTTTTATTTGAGTGCCCTGAAAAGATCAAAATAATATTTTAAATCACATTAAACACATTCATTTATGACTTTACAGAATTGAAATTATAATAAAAGCTTATCGCGATAATTACAATTTGTAATTGAAATTTTGTTATTAGGTAGGCACCTACTGAAGTTGTAAGCAATTCATAATATTTGTAATTAAATAAAAGTGCCGTGAAAGCGTGAAATATGTAACTTTAACCTTGAATAACTTTTTTGCACACATAGGATTTATCGGGTTTGAAATTTAAAATTTTATTTAAATTTCATCTGACTGAATGTGTAGAGATTTCTTCTAGGCATCACGACAAACTTTTATTATAATTTCAATACTGTAGTGTCATAAATGAATGTGGTTAATGTGATTAAAAATTTCATTTTGATCTTTTCTTGTTGTTTTAATAGTTTTTTATCATTATTTTATTTTATATTTTTAGTATCAATCGATAGTTATCGATCAATACGAAAGTCCATCTATGAAACGGAGAGTCCTTCAACAGAAAAACTTAAGGAACGGGGAGAACTATTATAAGGATAAACTTTATTTTATAGAAGTAGGTAAGTACCTACTCCTCCGGCATACCTATAGAAGAATTAGCTTGTTAAATTTCTTAGTCTATTCATTTAATTGATGGCGTCATTATTATATAGCCGAGTCCCAGTTAATTTCGAACAGTCTTTTTTCTATCAGAAGGTCTTCTATTGATGTGACCCTACTTAAAGCCACGTTCGCTTGGCCGGCAGCTAACAACTGTGAACCAAAATATACAACAGCGTGGTTAACCGTACTACCACCCTGCATTTTGTGAACTGTACAAGCCCAGCATGAAACAATTGGCAAGATTCTACGTTCAGCTGCACCATGGCAGAATTTAGCTGAAAATTGCACAGATTTCGGTTGAATAACGTGGATCCCATTTTTGCCGAAGTCGATACGGACTGATGAAATGTCCGTGTCATACATTTGTGCTCTCCGGAAACGGCCAAATAATTTTCATTATATGACCGATGACACCATTCCCTAGACCCTTAGACACATCAACATTGTATCGCAACGTCACCTTGGCCCCCACAAATATTTCCAGCTCTTTAGTCAATTCTAGAAATATTCAAATTCTAGAAATATATTTTTTTATTGAAGCCAACCCTGGATGTGACATCTAATCCATGGTGGGCCTACCAACTGCCTATCATAAACGAATGCGTATACAAAATTTCGTGTCCCTGCTATTTACCGCTGAGGCGATCTATTGTACAGAGCCGATTCTGGCAGCAGCATCAGGTCACGTTTATGATTATCATGCATTGTCATCGGTTCAGGTCAGTCGGATACCGGGAAGTGGGTCAAATTAAACTTGCAAAATTTGTTAACATACATACAAGTCAAATGAAAGCTTTTAAAAATGAAGAGTGAACCTTCACTCAACAGACCGTTACTGTTTATAGTAACATTGAAGAAAATATGAAACAGCTTTCTTTATTATCTCTCAAATAAATATTTGAAAACATTAGTTTTTCAACAGTTTTCTGAAAATCATTTTAGATTCAATTTTACTCGTATGTATTTTACTATGTATGCTTGGATGACTGGAAACTATGTATGCTGAACTCCGCCAAGGAAAATTAAGGTCATTTATTATTATTATCATTATCATTAGCATTACTGAAAGTTGAGATCATCAAATGTGAACGAATCTCAGCCGTGGTGAAGCAGTGATGAATCAGAAAATCTCATTAATGCAGTCTAGTTATTCACCATTAAATAAAAGTCATTGGTAATTTGCTTTCTATCACCAAACCATAAATCTTCATTCAACGATATGGTTCAGATATCATTCCTGTGATTGAAAATAAATTGATAGTGTCTGGCAGCTGCCAGTTCATCAAAATAATAACGTTGGTTTTATTCGCACCTTGCGTGAAGTGTGTATGAAGAAGTTATCCAAAAACTATTCTTCCATGTTATTGAATAACAGGTGGGATTCAAACTGATTTCATACAAGAATGATTGATAACTGTGAAAACGAAACGTATTGGAAACCAATATACAGTGTGTAACAACAAAAACTTAACAGAGCCGTTTTTGAATATAAAAAGTAAGATTTTGAAAAAAGCTTGGACACGTCGATTTCTAATAAAAGGGGGACACCTTTCAGACTAATCAGATTTTTTGCAGTACGACCCTTATTTAGATAGGGAAAGTAGGTCGAGTGGCAACTTGTTTTAAAGGTCTTTTGAATACCTTTACAACACTGTTGAAAGAAAATTTTTGTAACTATTAGTTTTCGAGATAATTTGAAGTTAAAATTGTCATGTTAATAATACATTAGACAGACCAGTTGGTAACTTGTATGCCTAAATAAAAAAAATTTCGAGCAGTTCTTCTTATCGGTTTTTTGTTAAATAAAATCCCTTTTTTGAAATCAATACCCACTCCTCTTCTTCCAGTTTTCATTAGTACTTCATTCGATTGTTTTGTTTAAACGGGTCGTATATTGTTATTTGTTTAAAAATGCTTTACACTACTGCTGAAAGGGTTTCAGTTGTTGCTTTATTTTTTGGCAACGACCAAAATGCTAATAGAACATCGATTTTAACGAGCAAAACCCTGGTTACCTAAGCAGAAATCACGTTGTGGATTTGGTCACAAAATTCAGGGAAACAGGTTCGGTTTCAAATAAGATGAGATAATGCGATTGGAGTGATTGGTCAAGTCATCGCCAATCCTAGGTTAAGTACCAGAGGTTTATCAGCAATGGCCAGAATAAGCCAAATGAGTGCATGGAGAATCCTTAAAAACCACAAATTCCATCCTTATAGAATTACAGTTGTTCATGAACTCAATGAGGATGATTTTGACCGAAGACAAGAGTTTTGTGAGGGCATGAATGAGAAATTAATGCAAAATCCCGAGCTGCTTTATAACATCTGTTTTTCGGACGAAAGCTCATTTTATTTAAATGGTTGCGTGAACCATCATAATTGTCGTTATTGGTCGGATGAAAACCCACGACAATACGCAGAAATACATTCCCAACATCCCCAAAAGTTGAATGTCTGAGCCGGAATATTAGGCAATCATATTATAGGTCCATTTTTCATTAATGGAAATTTAACCGGTGATTCTCATTTACAACTCCTTGAAGAGGAAATACAACCTCGTATAGTTGAAATAATTGAACAGGATCCAAGATGTCAAGATGAATTTATCCATTTTCAACAAGAAGGTGCACCACCCCATTATGCCCAGCAGGTTAGACATTTTTTGAATAATCATTTTGAAGGACAATGGATTGGTAGAAGAGGTCCGATTGAATGGCCACCACGATCACCAGATTTAACACCACTGGACTACTTTTTGTGGGGATATTCAAAGTCTAAGGTTTATGCTACACAGCCAGCCAATTTGGATGAATTACGTCGTAGAATTATTAATGAATGCCGAGCTATAACTTCTGGGTTGTTGAATAATGGAAGAGCAAAATTCGAACAAAATCTTTATTGTTGCATGGAGCAAAATGGCGCACATTTTGAACATTTACTCTAAATTTACTTTGTAAGTTACCCTTATTA